>JAVXUP010000027.1:855000-1139226 GCA_033070095.1 Escallonia herrerae | reverse complement strand
TTCAAAATAGAAGAAGAAGAAAGAAAAAAATGCCTTAACAGTTAGCCCTAAATAAAAATTATTTATTAAATAAAACAATAATTTTCCCGCGAGAATTACCCGTTCTATCCGGGTAGGTAAGAGTACGAAAAAGAGTTACCTAGAAAAATTATATACTTTTTACCCGGACCCGTCCGGATATTACCATTAAGCCTCATGTACATCCAATTGCCAGGTCTAGTCGATGGCAACAACAGTAACAGTTATGATAATAACGTGAAGAGATGACAATGACTGTGGCAGTATAGTGGTGGTGCTACATAGCAATGATAATGGTCGTGGTGGCAAGAGCTTAGTGGTGTAATGATGACAAGTGTGTGGCTAGTGACGGTTTGTAGTGGTCTAGTGGTGGGTGTGATAGTAGTAGCGGAGGCAAGAATAACTAAGATGTGGTGATATATGGAGGTGCCTATAGATTTAGATAGTTGATATGAAATGATAAAATAGTTTGTATAACTGTTCTTAGTTTAATTAATAAATTTAAGGGGAAAGTATGGAATGACCCCATCTACTTTACACGTTGTGCGATTTGCCCCCCTCCACTTCAAAGTTAAGCACTAAACCCCCCCACAGTTACAGAAAATGGGCACCTTAGACGGAAATCGTTAAATATAACAGCGCGTGGTCAACACGCGCTGTTATATTTAACGATTTCCGTCTAAGGTGCCCATTTTCTGTAACTGTGGGGGGTACGCGCGCTGACTAACGATTTCTTTTTATAAATGACATTTTTGCCCATTGTCTCTTTTTAGAAAAGAAAATCAGAAAAAACCCTAATTCTAACCACCCCACCCCCCGCCACCCAACCCATATCCCCCCAACCCAATTCTGTCAACTCCCCCGACCACCGCACCCCTTCATTTCCCCGTCTGCCTCCCTCTTCCCTGTCGCCGCACCACCCTCCCCCTTCCCCTTCCCCTTCCCCGTCACAGTGACCGCCCTTCCCCTTCCCCGTCGCCGCGACCGCCCTCCCCCTTCCCAAGGCCCCGTCGCAACGACCGCCCTTCCCCTTCACCGTCGCCGCGACCGCCCTCCCCCTTCCCCTTCCCCTTCCCCTTCCCCTTCCACGGCATTGATGAAAATTTGAATTGAATTGAAATAGAATTGAATTGAAATCGGCAGTGTGGGTTTGCCAAAGGGCTTGCCGGCGTGGTGGGGTGGGTTTGCCAAGGGGCTTGCCGGCGTGATGGGGTGGGGCGAGTCTGCCGGATGGTGGGCCGAGAGAGGCTGCCGGCGGCGTGGGGTGAGGATGACGCTTGGGCTGCCGGCGGCGGGGTCAGATCTGGAGAAGGAGAAGGAGAAGGAAAACCCTAATTTTCAAATTAGGGTTTTGAACCCTAATTTTAAGGTTCCAAAACCCTAATTTTTAAATCAGGGTTTCAAATCCTCTAATTTTAGGATTTCAAAAGCTTAATTTGCAAATTCGTTGCCAATCTTAACGGCAATCGCGGTTCCTTTTTTTTTTTTTTTAACTCCCTGGTGGTCGGAGAAAAAGACCAGTGGTTGTGTTCAGTGAAGTGGTTGTGCTCAGTGAATCACCAATTGTAGCGGGGTTGACCAGAGGAGGAGGGTCATGGGCAAAAATTGTAATTTAAATTTGAGGCAGGGAAATTGCACACCATGCATAGTACTCATTAGCTAATAAAGAAATAAGGGTATTTTGGTCATTTCACGCTATTCATAACGGATCCGTCTAAGGTGCCCATTTTCTGTAACTGTGGGAGGTTTAATACTTAACTTTGAAGTGGAGGGGGGCAAATCCCACAACGTGTAAAGTGGAGGGGGTGATTCCCTAATTTCCCCTAAATTTAAATATCACGAAGTTCGAAGACTTTCTGCCAAATTTTAAAATAAATGAACAAATCCAATCAAGTTTTATCAAATCCAAATCCAAATCCAAATTTAATTCTTCTTTTTATATATTATTAAACAACTAAAAAAAATATTTAAAATGAAATTCTACTGGTCCAAGCACACTCTTAATACCCATACCCACCCTCCAAATGAGAAACAGCCGATGTTCAGCGGTGGTCACTAGACCGTCCGTGTTTGTGCTGTCATGGAAACCGCTTCACGTCCAATTCTGCAAACGCTTCGCTTTTCCACCACCACTACCACCACCACTAACAAAAGCAACTTCTCCTGCCAAGTTCCAGCAGAACATGTCCGCTTCCTCCCTCCTTTTGTGCAAGCTCTACCAAACAAATGCAACTCTCGCAGCAAAAGTTTGCTGTTCAATCGGTTCACTGCCTTTACCTCACCGTCGAGCCCTTATAATAAGCAATACCCTTCAGAAGACTTTGCTATTCTACTTGACGTTGATGGGTAATCGTCTAAATTTTGCCTACAAAACTATATCCATTCACATTCACATACTTGATTTCTCAAACAACCTGTATGCATAATTTATGACTCGTTGGTGTTTCTTGATTTTATACATTTAGAGTTGACTTTGCTGCTACTTCAATTTGCTTGTAATTGGCCTACTGATTTTTTTTCCTGCATCTATTTTCACACTCTTGTATGTTCAGTTACACAAAAAGTGCCCCTATGTAAACTATCCAGTCAATGGACTCCTTCCTATTGGGAAAGTTCCCCTTGAACATTGTATTTCAATCAGTTTCCGGTCCATAATCTATCCAGAAAAGCACGACAATAAGGGCTCCAGATTGCCTGGCATTACAATATTGTTTTGTGATATCCCACATCGGATGGGGGAAACTCTGTGAATTGACTTGTAAGACCTTTCCAAGGAATTCACAAGTACCTATTTTGCTATCCTTTTTGTGGGAGACATTGCCTTGTGGTGGGGCCGTGGACGGGGTCATTATAGGTTTCAATGTAATAAAAGTGAACATTGCCATTTTCCAATCCTATGAGAAAAATTGAGCCAACATTTGATGGCAAAATGGCTTTCTTGATGCAACTAATGGTAGAGTTAATGTCCTACCGCGGTGCCTTCTATATATGCATGAAAATGAAGATCTATCTCCTGGACACTCAGAGAGGAGAACAAAGACAAAAAGTGTTGAAAGAAAGAAGAGATACTAATGTTGCCAAGAAGTTGGATAAATTCTATTTCTCATCTATGCTCACCAATCACTGCCGTATGCTTGGATTAAATAAAATCTCGGGAAAGTAGAAAGTGGTTTTCCTGTATGAGATACTTAGGGAGTAGGAAAAATGGTCGGTCTTCTTGACCTTTATTATTTTTTTGATGGCCGTAAAAACAAGGGCAATTTTGGACACAAGTTCAACTTTCAAAGTCTATGGGATAAATTCGTCCTCATAGTACGTAAGCATATAACTTGGGCTGTGGATAAGCATCACTGGGTGTGGAAATAGACGTTCCCTTCTTACTTTTGTATTTTATTTCTTTTAAAGAATATGAGTACATCATCCACTAAATATTCTCCATGTGCTGTTTTAAGTGTCACAATCTTTATTTGAACTCTTATTTCTTCATTAGATCTCATGATAATAACTCAGTACACATGTTGGATCGGTTCTAAGCTCTTAGAAAAGATGGTTATACAACATAACCTTAGATTTGTCTCCAGTGAGTATTTTGTCCCCTTTATGTTACTTGTATCTCATCTTTTCTTCCCAAATGCAACCTATATTTATCTCCTCTCATACTACCCTCCACGTATATTGAGGATTTTGCATGCGGCTGCACCTATTTTGATAACTTGACCACTATTACTGCTGCTGTGTACCACTAATACGTTGATGGTTATACTTTTTTGTAATTTTGACAAGAATAAAGAATATCAAGAGTCACATCGTGAACTTGTAGTAGAGTGCTGGTACCATTTGTTTTCTGGTTAAATTCTAACATCTCATTTTTTACAATACAAATTACTATGAATTGGGGATAGGAAGAGGGAACATCGCTTGAGATTGTTTGGTCATATTGAGCGTATGCCTTTAGATGCCCCTGGAAGAAGAAGTTGCTGGGGTTAAGCGAGGTAGGGGAAAGACTTGATTGCCAGGAATTTGTCAGAGAACATGTGTTTTGATAGAGGACAACCGACGACTGAAGTAACGGACTCGCATAGCCAACCCCAACTAGTTTGGGACAAGTTGGAGATCGTGATGATGACTAAGAAAATTCCACTCTAAAAGATTGTGCTCATAGATACCTGTTACTGTTAGTTACATATAATGTTGTTATGTACATGCTTTTGTTATGAACTTGCCATTTTAGTGTTTAATTAGGAGCCCTATTTATGGCAGATGTTGTACAATCAGAAAGTGTGATAAAAAGGTTCATGTGTTTATGCAGATTGTTGAGGGTTCTGGGCATTTTATTTGTAGGCCACAATCACAATAGATGAATAATTAGGAAGTGTTTTGGGTCGTAATAGTGGGAAATGGTTCTAGGTAACTCCATGCGACATAAAAATGAAGAGGAATATATTTCAGAAACCAGTCTGTGTTTCAATGGAGTTGAGTTTCTCAATTTATCCAAATGAGGTTTTTCAAACTCTCCAAGTTCGGTTTCTATCTCTTCTATATCTGTTCAGTGGGCTCGTATCAAATGGTATCACAGCTTGGCTATCTGTAATCCCCAGATTATTAATCATAATGTAAAAGTTGTTCGATTAGCTCTTTTGCCCAGCTTGACCAGTTGTTTAGACCTCAAGCTGGAGAGACAAAGAGCACGATGAAGAAAGGAGAAATTCTAACTACGGATATACTAGAGCCGAACGAGCAAGTGCATCCATCCAGGATAAGCATATGGATAATCTAGCTGAGACGTGGGAGACCCAAAAGCCCTAGGAAATACTCCCTCCATCCCTAATTAATTGATCGTGTTTGACTTGCACGATTATTTAGGATATGAGTTGTATTTTATGAGCTTCCCATTCTACCTCAAGAGAGAGAGAGAGAGAGGGAAGGAAGAAAGTGGGCCAGGAGAGAGAAAAATTGATAGGTGGAGGTAGGGCTGTAAATGAACTAGCCGTTCATGAACAGCTTGTGGTTCCTTCTCTACAAAACTCGTTCAAGTTCGTTCATATAATATATGAACCGAACATGAACAAGTTTTTAGAGTTCGTTTATTAAACGAGCAGAGCATGAACACATTAAAATATTCACAAACATGTTCGCGAACAGCTCGGATAAATATTAAATTAATTATAATATGTATAAAAAATTAATATTTACATAAATCACATAAATTAAATTTTAAAGTGGAGGCCAAACCTTTAAGTCAGCTCAAAACCCGCAGTCCACTTATAAACATAAAGCCCAACCCTTAGATAGTCCAATCTATGAAGCCCAAACACTTAAAAACAATAACTATATAAACTCAAACTAAAACCTAAACCAAACATCTCTCACACAGCAGTACTCTGCACTCACACACTGCCGCACTCTCCGTCCTCTACCTCGTCACACACACACACACACACACAGATTGCACAGACTCTCTCTCTCTCTTCAGTCTTCACGAAGGACATCACGTCGCTGTCTTCGCCGCCGTCATCTCCCAGTCGCAGGACTCAACCTGCCGTCGGATTCAACCTTTAAAGCTGCAAAGCCGCAAAGCCAAGTTTCTGATCTGCAAAGCCATCGCCTGCAAAGCCAAGGGCTCAATCATTGTTTTGTAGAATCAATCAATCATCGCCTACCGTCGAATTCAAACTTTAAAGCTGCAAAGCCGCAAAGCCAAGTTTCCGATTTGCAAAGCCATCGCCCGCAAAGCCAAGTTTTCGATCTGCATCAATCAGTGTTTTTGATTGATTCTGCATCTCTCTTGTATCTTCTATTTATCGTTTTTTATTAATTATGCTTGAATGATTTGAGAATTTTGAGAAATTTTAGAGGTTTGATTGGAATTGAACATGAATGCGAACCGAGTTTCCGAACTCGAGTTCGGCTCGTATTGTTAAACGAGTTAAGCGAGCTGAGCTCGAGTCTCACCCTCACGAACTCGAGCCGAGTTCGAACATTAATATTTTGGCTCTTTACAAACTCGAGCCGACCTCGAACATGCCTAAATTTAAACAAACCGAGTTCGAACACACCCATGTTCGGCTCGAACTTGGTTCGTATACAGCCCTAGGTAGAGAATTAAATGTGGAGGGAAAAATAGAATAAAAAAAGTGTAAGAAGGGTAAACATAGAAAAGCGCTTATAGAATTTTTCTTATTTGGAAAGTGATCAATTTTTTTTGGGATAACCCAAAATAGAAATCTGATTTCATATTTAGGGACGGAGGGAGTATACGGGAAAGGAGCTCTGGTTAACCCTGAAAAAAGGTGCCCGAACTTGCAAGTTAGAGACTGAGGTCATGCGTTTGAATGGCTCTCCATATGCTCTAATAATGGGGTCTTATTGCGGTGACTATAATGAAGAAAGAGGAAATTTGTCATATCCGTGAAGATCAAAATTTAGAGCACGAAGAATAAATGCAAGGCATGAAGAGAACATATGTCTTCAAGAATTTCAGAATTGATGATAAGGATGACTTGGATGTTAGGCATGATATGCATTGTTGGATCCATTCTCCAACAGCTTAAGCTTTCAGAGCAGATGGTAACTTTACAAGGTATTGGACTTTTGGTTTCGCAAAGTCTTGGTTTTAAGTTTCCAACTTGCATTTGATCCCCCATTAATTAGTGTAACATGCACTTTGTTTAATTGTGCAATTAGTGGTGGTGCACCTTGATTTGTCTCTTCATGTTTGGACATTGATGGTAAGTTAACAATGGAAGTACTTCTCGCGATTTTAACAGAATTAAGGTCTCGAGAGGATCCTACGGTCGAGTTTTTCTTCTAAAATCCTAGTATCTACACGAAAGGATGTGATGTAACTCAACTATTTTGTTTGTGATGGAAGTCGCCACAGCCAAATAGGTGTCCAGTATAGCTTGAAGCCTTTAGATATAAAGCATGTGGTATCCATGTCTCCATGTAGCATTGTGCTTAGTATGGTGTACAGGCTTCCTTGAAGTTCTGATTTTGGATTATTTTTCTAATAAGGTATAGGATCCCGGCAGAAGTGTCATTTCAGATGTATGGCTGCATTCTAACCTTGACAATAATGCTTTCTTGAGAGGGCTTAAATTTTATGTGCATACTGAAGTTGTGAAATTTATGTAGTTAGTGTGCAATCTGGGGTCCTATTTTTCATAGGCATCACACTCCTAAAGACAGAGTATCCACAGAAGCAGAAGAATAAAGAAAACAGTCATATAGCCTGAAATACAAGCTTAAGTCAATCAGGGGTATTCTTCAGAAGGTAAATTTGTAACTCTACAAGTTTTATCAAGCTTTAAAACTCGAGGAGTCAAATGTTTTCAAGACAGGAAGAATTGATGGTGCAGAATTTTGAAGCACTGTAATCTGGTCATAATATTATACTAATTTGACTTTTGGTTAATTTTTGGCAGATCAGAAACTTTTAATAATTACTATATCCTCTAGATATAGGTTTAAATTAGAAGTTCTTTTTTTTATATGGCTTAGTCTTTCATTTGAGTAATCTAGAAGTTTCTAGAACATAAGAATCCATTGCTTAGTAGGAAGCTTTATGTTGTTTCTCTTCATCAACAAGCATCGTACGAACTATCAAGACAACTTGAGACTTCATGAAGCAGATTTTCTTCTCTTGTCAATATTGAGACTCCATCAATATTTTCTCTTTGTGCGACCTTTAGAGGGCCTTTATGAGCCACAAAAGTTCTATCTTTTCTTATTGTCTTTTCTCTATGCTGTTTAATGCTAAATTAGGGTTCTTGGCTACTGCCCACAACACCCTAAATCGCTCTAAAAAATTAGGCCTTTTAGATACTACATAATATGAGCTTCTCAATTACGAAGCCAATGAATCTAAACCCATGATCACCATTATACCTAATTGTATGAAAACCTTAAATACACCTGATTAAGGTCTGTCCAGCATCATTGTAGTTGTTTGGGAGCGGATTGTTGGAGTTTAATGGAGGGCAGAACAGTTGAAGATTTTTGAACCTGAGTGAGTACAAATACCCGTTCTCTTAGTCGCCAAAAGGAAGTGCTATCTGGCGGCACAACACAACCACTTGATTCCCGACACCCAATTTCAGGCCATTATCACTACCGCCACTCACTTTGGCCCTAAGCTTTTACGAGTCACAGCCATCACAATTATATAGCTCTGAGCACCGCCTTTTTTCAGACCTACACCGAATAACAGCGATGAAGAGATTACAACTTTATTAGGAAAAGGTAAATAGTATTGCTGACTGTGAGCTCTTCTACCCATCGCCTTCGGTGCCAGCAGCATCTTATGCTTTTTTATCATTAAGCTTCAGCCCTGTATAATGGACCAAACTTTAGGGGGAGCTTAGTTGAATATAACGAGTGAGTTACGGGAAACGAATTTCATATTTAAATTCACAATGTCGAAATTAGTCAGAAAGGTGAAAATATGATTTCTGTATTTAGTGCATGAAGTGACTCTTGGTTTGGATAACTAGTTAAGCAGGCCAAATATATTCAGTATTGGGCTTAATCAAAGAAAATGGTATTTTTATGTTTATTCTAGTTTCAATTACTTGAATGGAACTTGGGGATGACCCTTAGTTGCAGGGATAAGACCAGAATCTGAGGTTGGGAGCGGCTTGAATAAATAAATGCGTAAAGAGTATTATCATTTGTTTAGCATAGTTTACATAGATAGCAACAACAAACAAGGAGACTTTAAGGACTTAAAGGAAGAGAGAAACAAGGAATTGAGTTAAAAAGAGCTTGATTTTCATTCTATCACTTGTTCCATGCATCTCTATCCAGTTAGCGGGATCAAGTTGATCTTAGCTTGGGACGGCATGGAGCTAACTTGATCGAAAGTTTGGAGAGAAACGATTAGAGTTTCCTGCAACTAAGGGATGACCAGAATGATGCCTAGTGTACGTGGAGGTGCCACAAAGAATGCAGTCCAATCAGAAGCCAAGTATGTTGACGTGGGACAGAGCAATGACGAAATATGGACAGATACGAAGGCTTCTCGATTGAGCCTGGGGAGTGGCAGTGCTGCGAGGGGGAAGGCGCAGGGTGAATTCACGTTGATAGCTTAGGTTTAGAGTCAAGGTTAAACGTTAGGCTCCTGTATGTTTTTCTCTCTAAAATTCTCTAGCTTTGGAATTCTAGAGTGAGATAGTGAAATGTGAAAATTAGTTCCAATTAGACCTAGCAAAAATGGACCCGGACCCGGCTAAAAAATCCGGGTACGGATACATCTTTTGAAGACCTATTGACAACAGACCCAAACCCGAACTGATCCGTAAATTTCGAATAAATCTGGGTCAGGTATGGATTACCCAGGCTACCCGGATTTTTTACTATATAACTGCTAGGGTTTCATGTTCACTCATTCTTTTCTCCCTTCTCCTCCTCTGCGTTGCTCCTCCCGTCTCTCTCTCTCTCTCTCCCACGTCGCTCTCTCTCGACGACGACGTCGCTCTTTCACATCAACTCGACGACGACGTCGCTCTTTCTCACATCAACTCGATGCCGATTCGTCTCTCACTCTCTGCCACTAGATCAAACGCAGATCTGCGACGCTCCGCCCCCGGTATCTTCAATCAGATCTGCCATAGCTCCAAGCCACTGTCTCCTATCAGGCTAGAGTGAAGTATGGAAGTTACAACACAGTCCAAACAAAAGTGACCTCCGAATCCAATCGTGGTCTGCGATCGCCTTTGATAGCTTTGTTAACACTTCTTTTATTTTTTGTTTACCGGATAATTTTTTTCAGATCTACTTGTATTGTTTCATTTGTGTCAATTTTTTGTATGTATTTAAGTGTTTTGGTAGTATTGTGGTTCTTGTGTTCGGTTGGAATGGTTGTGTTGTGGATTTGAGAAGTGAGATGATCGCCAAGCGGTAATTGTAGAAATTAAATTACCAAGTGATTGTTGTAGTAATAAAAAAGAATGAAAAAATTTTCTAAAAAAAAAGTCTCTGTAAATAAAATTTTAAAAAAAATTAACAATTTACCCGCAGGTAATACCCGGCCCCCTGGTTAGTGTATGGGTACTAGAAAACTGTAACCGAGAAAAACCGGGTAAAATTTACCCAACCTAATTTTACCGGTACCCAATCAGATTTTACCCATACCCGGTGGGTTTACCTGTTTGCCAGGTCTAGTTCTAATCCCCCTCAAAATGAATTCTCAAATACCCTATTTATAGGGGTTGAGAAGATGATGTCATCAAGCGACTTGTGGCGCTCCTTGGGAGTGACACCTCACCTAGGGGCCACAAATGCCGGTGCTCCACAGACTGTCAGATCGTACCTCACCCACGTAACTTTGCCCTGTTTGTTTGGAAAAAATGGCTTACACAGAGCTGGTGTGGCCAGCGAATCCCTTGATTTAGCCTCCATTACAAAGCCTTGCTGAGTCCCAGAGGGGCGTCGAGAGATGCAGAGAACTTGACAGTGGTTGGGGAGGGTCCCTACGCCCGACTGTCAAGCGTACTAGGTGCGATGCCCTTCGTGGACTTGCTCCTGTCTCGGAGCGACTCCGGAGTTATAGTCTCTAGAGGTGCTGATGAAGAGCCCCTAGTGCCGGAGCATGTAGACTAGTCACGCAGGCACTCTGGGTACTGAGATAATGTCTTTGAGGAGTCATCTACTTGACGGGCCGAGGTGGTATCTCGAAGGAGTCACCTAACTGACATGCCAAGTTAGTAACCTGGAGGAGTTGCCTACCGGACAGTCCGAGGTAGTGTCCCAGAGGATGCTTACCTAGCTGGGGAGGAGTCCTCGTGCTTGAGCACTTGGAGCTCCCCGAGGGAGATAGCGTCTCGAAGGAGTTGCCTATACCTGCGATGAGTCCTTGTGCTCGAGCACTCAGAGCGCTCTAAGGTAGTGTCATGGAGGAGTCGCTGACCTGGCCGAAGGGGAGTCGTCGTGCTGGAGCACTTGGAGCTCCTTGGCGGGATAGTGTCCCAAAGGAGCCGCCTACCTGGCAGGATGGGAGTCCTTATGCCGAAGGAGCACTTGGAGCTCCCTGGTGGAGATAATGTCTGGGAGGAGTTTCTTGTCCCCGTGATGAGTCCTTGTGCCAGAGTACTCGGAGTGTGACAAGGTAGTGTCCTGGAGGAGTTGCCTACACGAGGGGCCAAAATAGTGCCCCAGAAAAGTCGTCTACCTGGCGGAAGGGTAGTTCTAATGCTGGAGCACTCGGAACTCCCTGGGTAGTGTCCTGGAGGAGTTGCCTACCTGAGGGATGCTGCACACTTTGGAGAGTGGGTTGAAGCATGTTCCACGACCAAGGAAAGGTGCGCATGGTTTGATGAAAGGATGAATGATGCAAGGGGCGTGGTAGTGTGCCAAGGGGCACCACTGTACAAGTGGCTCAGTTCATGGGCGTGGTGGGTGTGTTACGGTGAGGGCATTGTGCCGGGGAGCACGTGACACGGAGTCGACGCTTGGGTGCTGCAGCAGGTGCTACGGATACATGCGGTGTGCCGGGGTTACGTGACGCGGAGACGGCGCTCGAGCGCAGCAACGGGTGTTACGGAGGTGGGTGTTGCTCCAGGGGCACGTGACTTGGGGATGGCGCTCAGGCTTCGTGGAGCATAGAGCTTCTTAGGGGATGAGTTACCCCTTGGGAGGAAGACCTAACGCGGGGAAGGCCATAGGTTGACCCCTTTGGAAGAAGGTGCACCGTCAATTATAACACTTAGAATAACTTTTTGCCAGAGGTATGGGACCTGATGTCGGTTCCAACACTTAATCGCTCTTGACTTTAGAGTGCGTCTTGGGTTGACCGGCTTGATAGCGTTGAACTTTGACCGTTGAATACTCGTTGAGGTGTCGTGAAAGCGAGTCCCAAGAGCGGTCAAAAGTACATAGCCAGGATGGACTAGCAACACTAGTTACATTGAGTTAGCGATTAATGAACAATGCCGTAATTGAACTTGATGAATGTTAGTGGCACCTAAGATAAGGAGCAAAGATTTGCATTCTTTCTTGCATGTGACCAGGGTTAACATAGAAGAGAGTGAAGAGATACTTAGCTAAGTGTACCTGGAGACAAAGCAAAGGCACACACTCGTTTAAATAGTGTTGTGTGGACAACATGTGATTTAGGTATTTAGCATAGGGAAAGAAAGAACAAGATGAGATTAAAGAAAGGTGGGCCTGGAGGTGAACTGAGAGAGAAAAGAGATGGGCCGTGAGGTGAAGATGGTATGGCCGAGAATAAGAAATATGAAGAGCAAGAAAAGTAGGCCGTGAAGGAAACAATGAGAAATTATTACATTGCTTTTAGTGACAGATGGAATTGGGTGTTGGAAGGATGCTTCCAAGGTAGTTCTGCGGTTAAGCAAACACAGTGACATTGCCTTGGTGGATTTATTTGTCTATCAAGGTAAGCGGAACTTCCATGATGCTACTTTCATGCCCATGCCACGTGGTAAATCTGTCTTGTTTTTGAACCCGTACTTAGGTTCAATTGGTTCTTGAAATGTTCTTGTTGTTAGTTTGGCGTCAAAATTGGATCACATGTTTCTTTAAATGACATGGCCGAAGCTTATTACTTGTTAACTGTATTCCGGTCATCTGGTGCATGTTACCTGCTATCAGAAACTACCGATTGCTTGGTTCATCCCAAAGAGGATTCAGAAGCAAGACACCGTAGGCCTAATGCTACGTGAATAATTTAGGCACTGTTATACTAGCTGTAAGTTGCAGATATGAGTATTGGGATTATTCTTTGAAGCTTAGATAACTTGACATCCGATATTGTTACCGTGCTTTTATCCTGTCCTACCATGTGGTTCCGTGGTTATTTAGCGTACTGGGTTTCACGACCCACCCCTTCAATATTTGCAGATTTGGCAGGGCCGCAGGGCACTGCTACGAAGGTGATGGTAAACTGATCTATGGGATGAATTTCCAGGGGCTTGGTGATTTCAATTGTATCTTGAGGATTAGTGATGTCAATCTAAGTTGGGAGTTGAGACACTGTATTGTGTTTCAAAAGGTTGTAAGTTACTCGGAGACAAGTTGTTTACTTTTAGTTTATTCTGAAACGAAAGCTTCTGCAGTTATGGGTATTGAGAGTACCTGATATATTGTTGACGAGAAATGACGGAGATGCACCGACTCAGTTTTCGAGAGACAGCATCCGGGTAGGGGTACATAAAGTTTGTCTTGATCATCCGCTATATCTTACCAGACCAGCATATCCGACGCATGCGAGAATCCTCACAGCGATTCTCCTTTCCCTATATTTATATAACTGCTAATGAACAGAAACCATATATTATACATACACACATATACATGTGATTTAGGATTTTACTTTTTCATGCTGTGCTCGTCTTTTGAGAATGACACAATTGGGTTGAATTCTTTTTGGGTTTGCCATAGCCCTGTTTGCCCATAAACAAGAATCACAAACAGATTCGTCATTTCAGGAGAGTCATGCTAGATGTGGGATTTCTTTCATTTGGAGTCTTGATTGTGATGGCCATAAAGTTTTAGGTGCAAGGATGTTGGCAATGATGGTTATGTCGTGAATTCTGCTGGAGGCTGTTTTATTGGTGGAAGGGATAGTGGCAATGGTGGTGAGTGGTAACGGCTCTGTTCGTGACCAAGGGGAATGGTTTTTTCTTGACATTGGGATATTTATGTCCAGTCGGGTTAAAGAATCTCTCATTGCTTTTGGCAAAAGCTTGTATTGCTGTGGCAGGTTTGCCTTAGGGAGTGTGTGTTAGCTCCATTATTCTGTGTGTCAGTCTTATCCATATCATGACGTGAATGTATAATGTAAGTTGTTCGTGATAACGGGGAGTTTATACTTTTATATGTTGTTTTCTGGAACCGATGAGACTGTAATAGGACCAAGCGCCAACTTAGAGTCGTATAGGCATACCTAGGGTTAAATGGATTTAGGTTGAGCAGGACTAAGACAGACTACATGGAAAGACATACCTTAAATAGCATTTTAGGCATTGGTCTCTTACTTCCATGGATGACGCTTTATCTTAGATATATGCACTACCTTCACATGATCCTGTATGTAGGTCATTTAGAGCAGCTGCACCAGCTATCTCGCTGCACCTCAAGATGGCATTCCAAAGCATGAATGCCTAACATCTCTAAATTGCAGACCTGAAACTCATGGAGTTGATCCTGTAGAGAAGGGTGCCATGGCATTGCTCTTTGGTAAAATTACTAATCATTGGAAGAGTTCTAAGGGTGAAATAAATATGAATGAACAAAGAGATACCTGATAAAATTATATTTCGGTATCTTGATGAACATTGCATCTGGAGGGAGAGGATGGTGAGCATATTGTTAAAAGCAGGTTGGGTAAAGCGGAGGAGTGCTTCAGGATAAGTTTTATGAGGATGGTGGTAAAGTCAGAAAATGCTGTATAGTTCAGAATGTTGGGCGACTCTGAATCAAGATGAGTTTAGCTGTTCTGCAAAGATTGGTCACAGAAGGAAGGATAGAAGAAGAAATGAGGATACTCTTAAGAAAGTGGGGCTGGCACCTTTTGAAGAATGTCGAGGCAACACGCTTGAGATGGTGTGTTATATTTAACATTGCCTCTTAGATGCCCCAGCAAGGAAATAGTAAATTGTTCAATTTGATGGGGTGAGAAAATCTAGGGGCAGCCATGGCATTGCTCTTTGGCAAAATTAGCAATCCTTGGAACAGGCCTAAGAGTGGGAGAAAAGATACCTGATAAGGATATGTTTAGGTATCTTGATCAGCATGGCGTCTGGAGGGAAAGAATAGTGAGGATATTTTTAATAGATTAAAACAAGTTGGGTAAAGTGGAGATGTGCTTCAGGATAAGTTTTATAAGGATGGTGGTGTGGCCAGCGATAGTTATAGTTCAGAATGATGGGCGACTAAGGAGCAAGATGAGTTTAGCTGTTCTGCAAAGATTGGCCGCAGAAGGAAGGATAGAATAAAAAATGAGGATACTCTCAAGAAAGCGAAGCTGGCACCATTTGACGAAATTATGAGGGAAACACTTGAGATGGTGTGTTATGTTTAATGTTGGCAGTTAGATGCACCAGCAAGGAAATAGTAAATTGTTCAACTTGATGGGGTTAAAAAAGGTAGGGGCAGACCAATAATAGCATGCAGAGAAGTTGAGAAAGGACTTGCTTCTCTAGGATACGTGTACTGGTGCTTGGATAGGGGATAATGAAATATAAGGAGTCATGGTAAGCTTTGGCAGATATCCAAACCTTTCCACTCAGTTTGAATCGGTAATTTAACATTTGATTATCATCTCATGACCTGAACATATGATGAAGCGGGTTAAGTGGTTACGACTCATAACCCGTTAACCCATTATTTTGATCAACGTGAGTTCTGAGTTCCTTGTTTTTCACATTGAAAGTCCATTTGATTCACTAAATCACAAGCCATTGTATCTATTTCATAGTCTCTCTCTCCCCTCCTTCTCTCCCTCTCTCCCTCCCTCTCCCCCTCACCCTCTCTCAACAATCTTGTTTATGATCGTCAAATATAGAGAACCAAATTATCGTCATCAACTTGTTAGTTGTTTCCTGTAGATGCAATACTCTCCTTTGAAATGCAGCTCTATACTTCTCATCACTTTACTTTCCAATGCCAAAAATGTTTTGCGAGTACGCGGTAAATGCAATTCAATGGGAAATTTATTTTGTAATCTATGACCATAGTCACACAACTGCCTGAAGCCGCTTTGTCACTCCGAAAGACACGAACTCAGATCAATTCGTCCGAAATCCGTGTTGGGCGATGCTGCACTGCCCTAATCTTTGTTTATTTACCCCACATGTAGATGTAAGAAGATAACGAGACAGTTTTGTGATCCATGTGCATGATTCTAGCACTGGGTGGAGTTACCATCACACCTCAACGCAATCTCCATCTGTGTGATGTCTGGAGTTATACGTCTCTCACGCCTCTCTCCCTCTATGGTTTTAAAAAGTAGCATATTAGGTTGGCAGCGGAGTGATCCTATCCTATAAAACAAAAGGTGAGAAAAAGTTAATACATGAGATGCCAATTCTACCCTGCTCTTGAGAGGTTCATATGCCTTTGTACATTAGAAAATAAATGTGGTCATGTTATAGAATTGAAGCCCCGTACGTTTACCATATTCGTTTTTTGTTTTCATTTTCAGTTAGAAAATACGCTCCTGTACTTTTATCATTTTCACCAAAAAAATTTTTAGCTACTTTTTCTTACATTGGTTTAAGTTTGGGTGAAAAAGGATGAAAACACCTTGGAGGTGTTTTCAGTTTTTTGTCACAGTTTGAGTAATTTTACCCAAAACGAAAACAGAAAATGGTAAAAGTACACAAAAAAAGAATTTTTTTTATCATCATTGCAAAAAAAGGAAAACGAATATGGTAAACGTACGGGCCCTAAGTTTTCCTTATATACACAAGTTGAAATGTTTTTTTTAGTGGCATTTGAAGGCGCTCCTGCTCTGAGCTATTTAAAGATTTTTGTCGCATTTGCTTCCACACTTGCTCCCTCTCTATCTTCCGCTCTTGCTCAATGTGACTTCACCTCGAACTTATTTATTCCCCGTAAAACAAAAGTACTGCAAAAGATAAGGTGTAAGAGGCGAATTGGCATAGTTTTTTCATGTAGATCGTGATTACTATTTTCGATTTGATAAAATTTTATAGATTTTGTCCCTAACACATTCTCTTTTTATTCAGAGTCCTTATGGATGTATATCGTTTGGGCAATCGAGAAGCATTCAACGTAGGTGGGAAATATGCAAATAATTTGTGTTAATAGAAAGTATTTGAAAGTTATAAAGTTGCCATACTCAAATTTATAGGAACTAATCTGAGAGTCTGATGTTGCCAGCATTTCGGAAGCTTGGACTGGACTGTGCAAATTGGACGCAACCGGTTTATTTAGATCTTGTAAGGTGTGATTTTTGAAACTCCCACGTTTTTCACAGTGAGGTTCTTCTGCAGTATGAAGATAAGTATTTTTGGCACTAGAGTTATTGGCTTGCTTATTTTTGGAAGTTGGTTTTCGAGTTTTAACCACTGGGTATTCATTTGCATTTAGAAACAGAACCTTGAAAGTCAAGAAAGAAACTTAGTCCAAGTATAACTTCGTATGTTACTCTCAGTGCATCCATTTGTTTTATTTTACACACTGTGGGATCACTCATGTGATGTACATGGATGCCACTTCTGTTTGAGTCTCCCATGACTCATGTCTTCCTAATTCGTATCTTACTTTTTGTCTCCCTGCAAATTCATTAACTGTCTTTTTGTTATTATTTTGTTTATAAATTTTCCCGTTTTGTGTATCTGTTCTTGTATAACTTCTATATATTTTTTCTAGAAAGAGCCCTGGTGATGAAGAGAGGATGTTGATCTTGTATTTTAACAGGGTGAGCTCTTCATGTATAGGAAAAGTGAATGGTTGTTATACTACATCTCTCAACCTGGCTCGTAAGTGTACAATCTGTAATTGTACTTGAATCTGCCTTTGTTATTCAGATTGGCTGGCCTACTTCACTTCCCACCACTGAGAGGGGAACATTTATGAAAAGTGTTCTGCGAGAAAAGGTACAATAGATAGTAAATATCTAGGTAATGCCATCTCATTTTTTAATATAGAAATAATTACTCTGGATTTTAGTCGTAGAGGCAGTCTTCCTGTGGATTCATCTTATCGTGTTGACCTATATGTAGTTACACTACTGATCCAAGACTATAGGTAGGATGGAGTTCTGATGGGTTTGTATCATGGCTTTGTTGGGATTGGTTCTGTAAGAATTTAAAAAAAAAGTTGGATAGTTTAGCTAATCGATTAACTCTGGTCTGAAGAAGCCAGAAGGCCATCGCTCGTTTCCCCTGATGGAAGTTAATGCTTGAATCTACCAAGCATGTCCTTTTAGTGGTATATGTCATCTCAAACTGGCCTTGTTCATCTGAACTGTAAAGCCTGTTGAACTAGTTTTGCCTAACACTGTTTTGTTCTGAAAACAGACATAACATGCACAGAATTTTCTAGTTCAGATTGCTGACATATATGTTACATGTTGGCAGAAAAAAGCACTGGATGATCTTGTGATGTCAAAGAGCTTACCTTTGAGACCTGGAGCTGAAGAGTGAGTACTCTCGGTATATCTGTGTTATTTGATCCCTCATATGCGCCTTCAAAGATAAGCCGTCTACTATGGAATTCATGTCAATTTTGATTATCATGACAAATGCATATACGTAGGTTCTTCTTGATTCACATTTCATCTGCCAGGCTTTGAAAATGGCATTCCTTTACTCTCAATTGCTTCCCTTTAACTTGTATTACGTCTGGCTTCATAATTTCAAACTTCGTTCCTTTGCCCTGCATCAAGTTTATAATTGGCCTCAAAGTACGCATAACTATAAGTAATGTCCAACTATCTTTGATTTTATATATCTTATAAAATACTCTTGTTGACAACCTCCGAATCTTTACTTTGTGCATAAGCCACATCATAGTTATCTGAGATGGCTTAGCCATTCTTTACCATGCGATGGCTAAGGCACTCATACTTGGAAGAGGTGGGTGAGTGCATAAGGAATAATCATTTGTCAGTGACTAATATTATATTGGTGATGTAATGATAGTCTGTAAAGAAAAGTTCTCTACCTCCTTATGTGGAACTCTACAACTACTCAAAAATGAGGTGGCCATGATTACAAAAGTTGTCTTCTACAATCTTGCTTGAAAAAGCAATTCATTCAACAAACATAACATCCGTAAAAAATAAAGCTATGATCTGACACTTCTTATGTTGTTCAAAATAGTTTGCATCGTTCTGTTTTGGTAAGTAGTCGTCTCCTAAAGTCATCTTTAATTACCGCAGGGAAAGAATTTATTCTTTTTGAATGTTTTTTATTTTGTCAGGGGAAGTGGTCTTGCAACTTTTGAACAGTGCAATGATCATATCAACAACATAATGAGCTCTACTTTTTCATTGACCACACGAACCACTTGGTTATATGAAATTTAAACTTGGAAAGTAACTCTGACATTTATGGTTGGTTACACTTTATTTCCGTCTAACAATCTAGATTCAGTTATGGGATAAATTTATGCATATTATCCAGCACTCCTCTATGGCCTCAAACTTCGACGTCTGTCCATCCCTTTGTGTTGGTTCACTTTAGTACAAAGTTTAAATCTCCCTTGGGCGATAGCTCACAGTGCAAGACTGTATTTCCTTGATAACAGTCATGTTCACATTGCTAATAAAAGGCTGAGGTGCATAAGGATCTTTAAGTTTGCTTCATTGAGCCTCATTGGTAGATCAGCAAGGTGGCGACCACTTTATACCCCAGCTGGTTGCACCCCATTGTAATCTTCTTTCTTATGTTAATAGAACCCTTTTTGTTCAAAGAAGGACAACTAAATTGGAGAATCTGAGCCATATTTGATTCTTAATCTAAGGAATCAAAGAATAATCCTCAAAAGGCAACTGAGACTATATACATGCGGGATGATTTTCCCATGTATGGTATACTCATATGCTATAGTAACTTGATCTTAGTTAAATTTGTCTCTAGATTAGAATGGTTATGAACCTATACCTTGTAATGTGGATTCGTGCAATAGGGAAGGAGTGATGAACAGATGATGCAGGACAAGTGTGGGGTACATCCTATTGTTGGGTTTATGGGCTGATTATTGTCCTGTTTCATGGATACAAAGTAAGGGAGGGTTTACAGTTTATAAAAGTTAAATGAGAAGATTATGTGTTTGTGGCTTTGGTCGACTGGGCTCCCAGGGTCCTTTTCCCTTTTGTGGGTTTTAGGCATCTGATTAGGAAATTTTCTGGATTGTGGCCTCTATGATTGGAAAGAATGAAGTGACTTCCAGATTGAATTGCTGGCTTCAAGGTCAGTAAATATAGAATATGAAAGAGGAGAGAAGAATTCTAGCAATCTATCCTAAAACTCCATATACAAGGTCTCCAGTAAGTCTTGCATTCAAATTTAAAATTTTCACCATCTTTGAAATAGGTCTTGATTTTCTTATGGCTTGAATCTTTTGGTCCTCTGGTTGAAAAAAATTTGAATTTCTTGAGTTTAGATGCGCTAGTTATTGAAGAATTGATGCTGTAATTATCTTTTTCTTTCAGTTTGAGGAGTTTTCAAGTATATTTATGCTATTTTTTCATGGAACAATAACGAATAGCACGAGTATTTGCTTCTGCAACTGGTTAGTGGACATGACTTTGGACCTTGGAGTGGCCTACACAATAAGTTGTAGTGTACCCGCTGCTATGATGTTTGGTTCCACTGTACCTTGAAAGAATGGTGCGGGTTGGTTTGCTCCACTTTAGTGTTAAAGCCTATTGGTTCACAGGCATATCAAACTCTGGACAAGAAGTTGCTTCTTTAGTTTTAAGCAACTAGCTTTGTAAATATCTATAACCTCGCTTGAAGTGTTTTCCTCTTAGCCATGTAGCTATAGGGGTGTTGTGCCCTGAAAAACAGGTGCAACACAACTATCAATCAGTCACATCTAGAACACGGCTTGCAAGATAGTCTCGGTGCTATGTATAAACAGCAGCAGAAGAGATCTACTAAGACTTTTACAACCATTATGCAGTTCAAATAGGCAAAAGTTGGAGATTTTGGGATAAGATATTTTAGGACTAGAAGTTTCGTTTTTAGAGCTGTGTTGCTCGTAATGGTTTATGTTTCTACTAGGATTTGCATCATAGAGTGTCGAAGTAATCGTAGTTTCTTATGAAGTAATCTAGTTTTTTCAGTCATTTGTAGGCTTCATGTCAGATAAGTTTAGAGTATTCTTGTACTTCAGCTCTAGATTTGTCTTTTAGTTTTGTATACTAATGGTTGTGATCTTCCCTCCAAAGCAAGCATTAGGCTTGGATGAGTTGATTAGATCCTCGTTTAGATCTGTTGCTATGAGCCATCTTCCCCTTTAGGTATTATTATCTTGGGATCCCGTCTATTCTGCATCATCCATTTATACTAACGGAATTGGATTTATTTATAACTCAACTACACTTAAACATCAAATACTCTACTCTGTTGAAAGACATGCACATGATTATTTAAGACTACTTCACTCAAGCGGGTGACTGGATCTTCCTTTAGTTGTTGCTGGATCTTCTATATACAAGACTCCTAGTTCGGCCCAGTAGGTTTTTAAGATGTTTCAATGCAATGCAATTACTACGCTATGCATAACTTATATGTAGGCATGCAAGCCTTTATCATGAAACTTCATGAAAGCAATGAGGAATAAACATGATATTGCTTAAACATGATAAGTTGGTTACGACACTCTGTTTGATGACTCATTTATTCACTCATCACATTCATTCAGTTAACAAAGAGGTGAAAGCCTCAATCTGTGCTTATTTTCCAGACAATATGTTATGTCCTTATTTGACAAGCTCTTGGCTGATCTGGTCAAGAACGCAAGACTAGTATGATCCTTTCTGCTGGCATTGAGGCACTAATGCCCAGACAGTGGCTAGGCACCAAGGATCTTGAAGCCTATTTGATATACATTAATGCCCGGATGGTACTTAAGTCGCTCTTGCCCAACACTGATTCTAACCATATCTGTTTTGCATATGGCAACTTAAAATGTGGCGTTGGAGATTTGTTGGCTTAATTTCGTAGTTCAACTTTTATGGAAAATGTAACGGCCAACAGTTCTATACTGTCATTCACATCAAAGGGAGGGAAAATAGATCACTCTGCTTTAGATGAAGCGGGCCCATACGCATTTCAGATTGGCGATGAAAACTAACTTAAGTCCGGATCACTACTTCCACCAGATGGTCGAAGGCCTAGATTTGCTTATAACACTGGACATAAACTAGTCGTTTGAGTGCAGTAAATAACAGAGGTGGTGACAATTCAAGAGCCAATGAGTTCACAATGGGTTGATTATAAACAATGTTGAATGAGATTAATCAAAAGGTCTTAACAGTCTAAGGGCCAAATGGATTCCGTGTAGAAGATACAAGATAACATAGCAACCGTTGGTCCATTATTAATCTGACAGTGTTACAGTCGATTATGACAATGTCTGTATCAACTGTAAGAGAGAATCAATGATTTTGATCTACTTGCAATAAAGGATTGCAGAAAGCTTCCTATGAGCATCTACTTATGCACATAAATTTGATCCATTAAAGAGCTCCAATCAACCATACCTTTGGTATGAAATTCATCACTTTCTTCAAAATTGAACCAATCAAGCTGTAAGTATCAAGTACTTCACTTTTTCTTGAATGGGAAACCTAAAATTCATTTTACCTGACTTTACAGCATATCTTCAAACCCTTTGCTCCTCTTTCTTCTAGTTCTGTCTTAGGAAGGTAGGATCCTCTTTTCTCGTTCTTTGGATTGATTATACAATTATACTATTGTCTTTCAGGACTCTTAACAAGTTTGGGAGTTAATTACTTTCTGTCTTTCACATTTTCTTCAATTAAATTGCACTTCTCAGACCTTAAAGGAATTTAGATCTTTGCTTCTCTAAGGATTTTTCATAATTAGTTGAACCAAACTTTAATCAAATAATCAATTTAGGATTTAGTTGAGAAGGGGTATCACTCGCACTAAGACTGGTCTTCATTATTAAGTTTTAGCTCTAATCCTTTGATTGACTAAACAAAGTTGGTTTCTAGCTCTAGTTCAGGTGTAGGAGACTATATGGTGTGTCCAGCCTGACATTTCTTTATTCTTGTCTATCCTTTGAGTCATTATTATTTGGTTTGTCTTCTTCATATATTCAGTATCCTTCAACATTTTATTTGCAGTTTTATTGATGATGCATTTAGAGAAGGTGTGCCTGTTGTAGTACTGACAGCTAACAGTAAAAGTGGGGAAAATGTTGCAAGGTTTGTTTGTATGCAGCTTCTTATGATCTCTTTAGTTATTTGAAAATTTCCAACATTCTTACTATTTGGACATCTTTCTGAAACATCTATCACAGTGATAGATCAAATCGTGATAGCATTTCCGAAACTAGGTGGTACATTCTGATGTGGCAGAAAAGGGAGAAAGGGGAACAGATGAGATAACAGATTCTAGGCTTAGTTCCAATATTCGATAATCCAAATCTGCCTTCTAGTGAAGTTTACACCACAGTTTATAAAAGCACTGAAAGCCTAACAGCTTGAACTAAAAGAAGCATAAATTGCCAGATTATCTAAACGCCCTTAAACATGATACTGTATTAAATAACTAACTTTGGAAGGAGGAAGAAGGTGAAATAGTAAAGCTTTCTTCTTTAAGCGCGAAACCTGCAGGTCTGTAGCGCATGTGAGGGTGTATCTTTTACTGTCGTCTACGAATAGAAGTGTTGTCACATCCAACATGCAGTGCATCACGTTCACAAACCCATGTACAACCTAAACGAATATAGCAACAGTGAAGTGGCTGAACATACATATAGCAGTCTCCTTAAAGGAAGCAATGCTATATGTCACTGGACATTATCGATAAATTATTCAACTTGGTATTAGTAATCCATGCCACATAATGAGTTCAGGGTATGGCTCGACTTTCAAACCTAGTTTTTCATAGCTTCTTCAGATACTACTTAACCGGCAATGTCGATTACCAACGAACACACTTGTCCCACACACTACGAACGAGTCTTTAAAAATTCCGCAATGAAAATATGGATCACTAGATGCCACAAGTTGTTTTGTTATAGAGCGTAACCGACGGTTTACCTAACACTCACCATTTTCATCTTCAGAGTCAGAAGTAGCAGGAATGCACATTGAACACCTCAACACTGACTCCTTTAGATCCCGTGGAAGCGTTATTATCAACAATACCAACAGTTCCTGTCCGCACTTTAATTACAGGAGAGCGACAATGATGAGCAAGATGCCCGATACCGTTGCACTTATCACATTGAGATACAAAATAGTATTTCTCCCTTGTGATGAAGTAGCAGAAGTAGTAGTGGGAGCAAAAGAAGGCTATGTTACATGGACTCTTTGGTTTTGCGTGAAGTACCCGTGTCGGACACTCGACACTTGAACATGGGTATGGGATATGTGTCCGACACATCTCATAGGATATGCCATTATGATACTATCTGATAGTCTTTTGTTTAATTAGTAGTTGCTTTGAGTAGAGATAAGTTGTCAATTAAAACCAAATGCATCACATAAAACACCTTTTTGCCTTCAAAATAACTAAAAAACAATAGAAAATATGAACATTTTGCCGTGTCCCCGTGTCTTGTGTTTTCAAAATTAGACGAGTCCGACACTTGGACACGTATCCGATCCGGACACTTATACCGAGTCCATGTAACATAGAAAGAAGGTGGTCTAGATAAAGGAACTAGCCTCTTCATCATATGTACCCGGAGAAGCATTGACAAAAGTCTTCTCACTGCAAATCAAGTGCTCAATGGATGCCATGAAGGAATCGTTTCTGATATCTTCCTCAATCTGATAAGCAACTTGAACTGTAGCGGCCAAACTGTAAAGCCTACTTATGAGATCCTTAACCCAGGGTAACTTTAACCATGTGGCTAAATTGTAGAACTTCACATTATACTCTTGCACATGCATCGAACCCTGAGTCGCGTGATGAAAAATCTTGCAGGGTAGGAAGCTTGGTAGTCTGTGTCAATTATTTCTATGTTACAGGGAAATTAGGTAGTTTTGGTAATTTATAAATCTCTCCACAAGTAGGGTTTGATAGTTGGAATTTTGCTGTTGGCGATGAGATTGGAAGCGAGGATTGGCGTTAGATGATTTTTAAATGATGATGAGAACTGTTAATATGAAAGCAGAAAGAAAAAGGTGATAGGACAGAAGACAAGCCCGAATGGATCGAGGTGGTTTCTGATACCACTAGATGTGGCACAGGTAAAGAAAGGGAAGAAAGAAAACAGGAAGGGAAGAAGAGAAATGAGATAACAAGCTCTAGGCTTGATTCATATAATCGATAATCTATATCTGCCTTCCAGTGAGTTTACAGTTTACACCATTACCTATAAAAATAACGAAACCCTGACTACTTGAATGAAAATAAAATAAAATAAATAAAGTGCTAGATTACCTGAATGCCCTAAAATATAGAGTAAGCAACTTATGACTACCACGCTTGTGCTGCATCACATCGACAATCCTGTTAGAATGTATCATTCCAGTAGTGAACATATTGAGTGTTTACACTCAAACGAGGTTATTCTATGTCATAAAAACTTGGAATGCTAACATTCCACAATTTGCTAAATATTGTTAGGTCCATCGTTGAAAAGCTTGGATCTGATAGAATGTCCAAAATTAAGATTGTTGGGAGTGTGGAGGTGGAGCAGAGTTTTTATGGCCAACTTGCATTTGGAAAAGGAGTGTCTTCGAGTTTAGATGAGCAATTAGCTAAGGAAGCAAGAAAAGCAGGTTTTTTAAATTGGTTTGCATGTCTAGTTTAAACTTGAAAATATCTCAGGTCCGCTGATATGTACTTTTCTGACCAGCTTCAGCTGAGAAACAAAGGATTGCAGAGGAGGTTGCTTCAATGCTGAAGTTGAGTGTTGAGATTGATACTAGCTCGAGTGACAGGTTAGTCCAATTTCCTTTTCTATACAAGTCTTTACCTTCTCCATGTACTCATTAGGCTTATATGATTCGAACAGCTCTGAAAGTCTCATGTAACCCTTTTTTCTGAAGCACATATGTCAACAGCTCTGAAAGTCTCATGTAACCCATTTTCTGAAGCACATACATTACATTTCTTGTGGTCATATGCCTGCCATAATTGATTTCTAAACCTAACCCTTAATGCTTGATCTCAGTCTCTCTTCCAAACATTCATCTGTGTCTGATAATCAGATAGCTTATCGTGATGATGAATCTATAGCTATGCCTAAGGTAAGTTAATGTAAGGCCTCCCTCCAAAGATAGATTGGTAATGAAATGACAAAGACGACGATTGCGATTTAAATGAAATGGTACAAATGCCAGTCGCTTCGGAGGCACGCCTTGAGCAACTTGTTGAAGGATGGTTGTACATTTTATACTCCCTTGAGGTATGCATGTGCATTTGTGCACGTGTTTATAGATAAGTACCTAAGAAGCACGGATGCGGGATGTGGGTGCGGATACGGCATTTTTGAAAATTTTAGGATACGGGTGCGGCAGGGATACAACAGATTTTATAAATATTTTTTTTAACTATATACACTTATTATTGAATTTGTAAACAATTTGAATCTTAAAATGTGTTAGATATTTGTAAAAAAACATAAATATTCCAACTAAAATAGTGAGAGTTTGTTAAGTTTAATGGGTTGCTTCTTGAATTTTGAAGTTTTCAATTAAATTATTGATAATTTCTAAAGTTGGGACTGTTTTGTAAATATTGAAATTGTATAAGTGAACACAATGAAGTTTGTATGTGTAATACTATTATTTCTTTGAAGTATTGGGGCTGATTTAAAACCTAAGTTAATAAGTGGGTACAAAAATGAAATAGCAAAAGTCAAAATTCTTTATTATATAATAACTTCCAGCCACACCAGCCACCTCGATAACATCGATGTACAAGTTTTGTACAGTTTCTCCTTTCTTCCAGCCATAATGCAGTGCCGCACGCCGCAGCACCGTACGCCTGCAGCGCCACACTTGGTTCGCCGGTGAGATCTTCTCCTTCTCCTCCTCCTCCTCCTCCGTCTTCTTCTTCTCTTCTCCGGTCTCCTCTCTCCTCTCTGATTCCTTGCCGGTGGTCATTGGAGTCGCCGGTGGTCACAAATCTGCACGGTGGTCATGGTCACAGGTCGGATACGCACCCGAGCCGCACCCGATATTTAAGAAATTAAAAAAATAATTCAATAAAATCGGACACACACCTAACACGCACCGATGCCGCACCCACACCCGACGCGGATCCGGTGCCGGTGCTTCATTCAAGTGTCGCACCGGTGCTTCATAGATAAATACATTATAGGAAGCTGGTCCAATGCAAGTGCTGGCAATTAGCTCACTTGCCACCACAACTGATCTTGCCGTATTTTGGCCATCTGTGGGTGGTTCAAATCCTTTTTTCTATTGCCCCATTAAGCCCGTCAGTTCAATAATTAAGCAGACCAGACTTTTGACATTTCTACCCCTCTAGACTTCTCCAAGTATCTGTTCTCAAGGTCTGTGTTCAAAGGAAGAGATCTCAAGCCGGAGATGCAAGGAGGCGATCACTAAGATGT
Organism: Escallonia herrerae; assembly: GCA_033070095.1. Taxonomy (NCBI): domain Eukaryota; kingdom Viridiplantae; phylum Streptophyta; class Magnoliopsida; order Escalloniales; family Escalloniaceae; genus Escallonia; species Escallonia herrerae. Next base: position 1,111,989 of record JAVXUP010000027.1, on the reverse strand, counting down.
TGGATCTCGACAGCTTGGAGGAGGTTCGTTGCACCTAGTTCCTGGTTCTTTTTTGCGGTTGAAATATGAGTGTCTGCATTCTGGGAAGATGATAGTGGCGATGGTGGCTGTTTTGAGGATGAGGAGTTGGAGTGAAAAGCTTAGGCAGCAATTCTCTCTCTTTTCTCTGTTCATTTGATTCCATTATCCCCCATCTGTTTTTTCTTTCAATTTTGTAGATCTGTACGTGGTTGATCTATACATATTCCACTCTCTTGAAGTTTTATATTTCAAAAATTCAAAGATTTTGAGGAGATCCTATGTATTGCAGATTCTAGATAGAAAAACATCTAGGTTATTAGATTCACATTGATAAAATGAATTAGCATTCATTCCAGTTTTAGAGGGGGATTCTTCAATGTTGAAGAGACAAAAGGCAAGAGAAACAGAAGATTAGAGTGAGGCAGGTGATGGATGTCGCGGTGGATCTGTGCTGATTGCTAGCGATGGTGAGTTGTGGAGGGCTGATGGGTGCGTTGGTGGGTAGAGTGGAGGCCTGGTGGACTGCGGAGGGATGATTGATGGCTGTCGTGGGTCGTGGAGGGTCCATTTGAGGCAGTGGTTGGTCGACTGGCGGCGGTAGTGGTTAGATCTCCTATGGTGGTGCGTGGTGGCGGCAGCGGTTGGCTGATTAGTGGTGGTGGAAGGCTGCCTTGGCAGTAGTGAAGAGAAAGAAAAGGGAAATGTAAACGAATCAGGAATAGTAATGTGGCAAAATTGGAAAATGATTGGTGGTGGTGGTGGAAGGCTGTGTTGGCCGTGGCGAAGATAAAGAACAGGGAAATGTAAACAAATCAGGAATTGTAATGTGGCAAAAGTGGAAAATGATACACTTGCTAGATAACTAAGCGGTTGGATCAAAGTTGCAAAAAAAGAAGATGCGATCTGGGCTGTTTTTTGGGGAAGAGGGTGCAAAAAAAGGGAAGTTTGGGCATATTTGCTAACCGCCTCTCTTTAGGCCGGTTAAGCAAAAGTTTAATGAAAAAATAGCATTAGGCTCTCAGCCTTCGATTGTGCTATGTGGACGGCTAAGATGTGCTGGAAAGTAGTGGTTTTAGGGGGCTGATCCACATCAACTGTTGGAAACCCTTATGTTCCCAGCTGCGATCCAGCTGTCCACTTCGTTCAATGACGGCCAAGATCTCTCATTTTTTTAGAATTTTCGTAACAGCCCAAAAGAAGCGGTTAGGAATTTAAAAAGTTTTGGCCCAAATTGCCTCGCGCTATCAGTCTCTTTCTCATTTTCTATCATTCTCTATCACTACCGATCAGAAATACCAACACTGCTGATGTTACTGTTCACCGTTGCTAGATTCATCACAACCACCTCCATTGGCCACCAATCTCTCCACTGTCCACCATCAGCTTGATTTGACCAAATCCATCTAGGCACCACCGTCACCCCCGCTTCCACCATCACCGTCCCTGACCATTACCACCTCCGCGGCTCCGCCATTTCTGCACCACCTTTATAACTTGCTCCCATGTTGTCAACGCCTCTGTCACCTCTGTCGTGAACTGCTCCGCCGTTTTCATATGCTGCCGTTAAGGTTGCAGCCGAATGAACTCTCAGAGGCTGCGCCACCACCACCCGTGCTTTACTCACTTTGCCGCCATTGCTATGAGATGAGAGAGAGTCGTTGCCCCGCTGTCATAACCAATCAATACCCCTTTTTGTTGGTTTTACAGAGAGACCGAGAGAAGAGAGAGAAGAAAGATACGCTGATTTGGGTGTGCCGAGTCGCTGGCGGTGGTTGATTTGGGTCTGATTGAATTTTTTTTGTTTGCGGAAATGGGTAATGGCGTGGTGGCATTGGTGTCGTATTATTGGCGGTGTTGGCATCATGTTATGGTGACTATTTGTGCTATTGGTGTTGACGGCAGTTTATTAGTGGTGCTAGGATGAATGGTGAAGGTATGTTGGTGTTGCAATGGTGGGTTAGTGGCGGCTTTAATTATGGCGTTAGGGGTTGGTTGTGGCGCCACGGCGAGGGTTTGGGCAGGATGGGTTAGGAGGGGTGAAGGATGGTGGGGCTGTAATGTGTTCAGGCTGTGATGATGGTGGGTAGATGAATGGGTGATGGCATTGGAGGTGGATTTGTAGTTAAAGCAATCGGGTTTGCACAGTGGTGGTGTTGGTGTTTCTGATTTAGATGTATTAGACACAGATAGAGGAGACAGATTGTGTGAGGGCATTTTTGGGCCAAAATTGTCTAAACTGCTAGTTGCTCTTATTTGGGGTGTTTAGGAAAAAAATTACAAAACAAGAGAAATCTGTCTTCCATTCTGCGACATGGACTGCTAAGATGAGCCGCAAAACTGGGGGTTTCCCGGTGCTGGGTGTGGATCAACCCCCCCCTACGTATGTACCGCAGGGTTTGAAGAGGGGGGGGGGGGGGGGGGCTAAGTTGACAGTGGGTACTGGCCATCTATAGGCTATTTGTGGATGGTCTAGATCCTTCGTAATTTTTTAAGACCATCCGCTCCACGATGGGCCATATGTACTTTTTACCTTTTCTGCCCCTTTATTTACAGCAAAATGTATGTGTAATTTCCCAGTTTCGCCTCATAATGGGATGGACAGTGATAATCTGTAATTCCACGAGTTTTCTTTTGTTGCTCTCTTCTTCATCCCCCCAGCCCACCTCCCGCCACCCCGATTCCACAGCTGGGCACCACTATCAGCCAACCTCTCACAAACCCATCCACCAACACACAGACATGGTACACACAGTCACACAGAGGGGCATAGAGACACACGACAAATGGCACACCACTCACCAAATGTTGCTGCCGCCATCAACAGCAGCCCACACCTCGCCGCTTTATCGCCGCCCACACCTCGCCTCTTTATCGCTGCCCACACCCTCTAAACTCCATTGCCTCATGATTGTGCGTGTGGCTGTGCTTGTCTCGTGTGTGTTTGTGGGCCATGCTCATCTGCGTGTCTTCCTATGTGTGCCGTGTGTGTGATTACATGTCATGTATGTGTGACCGTGTGTGACTGTGTGTGACTGTGTGCCATATGTGTGTGTGTGCCGTGCGTGTGCGGTGGTTTGTGTTTCGGCGTGTGTGTGGGAGGTGGGCTGTGGATGGGTGCCCGTGTGGGGTTGGTGGGCTGTGATAGGGGGTGCGGAAAGAGAGAAATAAGAGAGAAAAAGAGAAGCGTGGAAGCTTTTGTGATGATATCACCTCTCGTCCCATTATGGGACTGACAGTGACATTATACTTTTCTTTTTGCCTTAACTAGAGGGGGGAAAAGGTTAAAAGTTACGGCCGACTCATTATAGGGCGGAAGGACTAAAAATACGTAAAATAAAAAAAGATTTGGAAAGTCCACAGATCGCCTATGATGACTAGATCGTCCTAGCAACTTACCTAAGTTGCCAGCATGGGCAAGAGACCCATTATTCCGGCGCATCTCTGCCGTCTACGTCGCACGATGGAGGCTGCCCTGCTCTCTCTCTCTCTCTCTCTCGTGCGCGCGCGCTCAATATATTATGTCACGAACGGGGATTTTGACCAAAATTCATCAGAGGGATTAGCAGGCAATTTGGAAGGAGGGTAGTATGGTAAACTTCGCGTGCGCTACATAGTTTACCATCATCCGCTACATAATGTAGCGGATGGTGAATTTCACTTCAAAAAAGAAAAAAAAAGAACAAATTTTGGCTAGATCGTGCTGGTAACCTTAGCTTAAGTTGCTAGCGGCCTCACACACACATATGGGAGCTGTCCCACTGCCACTGTGGGCAACTTTGCTACGTTGCCAGCTTTGATTTGGCTGTCCATATGTGATCAGTGGATGATCCAAATCTTTTTTCCGCATTTTTTAAAACCGTCCGCATTATAATGGGCTGGATGGTGCTTTACACCTTTTTACCCTTTCTTTACGGGAAAATAAGAACAAAACATCTACATCCGCCCTATTATGGGCAAACGGTGATTTTCCCTTGGCTGTTTTCAGCTCTCTTCTTCCTCTTTCCCCCCACCATAGATACGCACCACTGTTAACCCACCTCTCACATGCCTACTAACCCATCCACCATCACACACAGCACAGGTGGGCACCACCTCTTCTTTCTTTGCTCTGTTCTTTCTTCCATGCTATCTTCTTCCTCTTCTCCTCTACCCCACTACGGCTGTACATCCCCTCCAATCCACCTCCCGTATACACACATCCACCCCATAGTCACACACACGGACGAGTGCACAAACACCGCACACATAGTCACACACGCACACAGATACCCATCATCTCCCTCTGTATATGTGTGATAGTGTGCTATCTGTGTGCTTGTGTCTGTTTGTGACTGTGTGTGTCGTGTGCGGTGGTGTGCCTGATGTTGGATGGTTGGGTGTGTGTGTGGGAGGTGGGTGGTAGTGTTGCCCAGCTGTGGTGGGGGGACAAGAAGATGAAGAAAAAAGCAAGGAAGAAAGAAGAGAGCAAACTAAGAAGAGGCTTATGCCGTGTGTTTGTTATGGTGGATGGGTGTGTATGTGTGTTGGAGTTAGGCTGGTGTTGTTGCCCTGGTGGTTTTGGGGGATGGGTGGGTTTTTTTTTTTTTTTGGGGGGGGGGGGGGTTTAAGAGGAAGAAGAGCAAAAAAAGTAGTTAAGGCAAAATCATATTTTGTCCCATAATAGGGCGAATGTTGACATTTTGTTTTCTTTTCCCCTATAAGGGGGAAAAAAACCCCGTCCAGCCCGTCATAGGGCTTATGGTTTTTAAAAAGTGCCAAAAAAAAGAAAGATTTGGACCGTCCACCTATGAAGCACGGACACCTCTCCTAGGTGGAGGTATGGTGTCCTAAACGGAAGGACACCCCAGCACCCTCCGGACACCGTTCGACACGTGTCGGACACCGCCAATAGGTGTCAGAATTTTTTTATTTTTTTTTATTTTTCCGACACCGTGTCGGACACTTCATCGAGGAGTGTCGGACACGGCATGGAGCAGTGTCGGACCATCTGCTTCTCTTACCTCACGGCCGTCTCCTTCTCACTCACCTTACAGGTGTCCTTTTGAGCCATTACCGACTCGGAGCTTTCGCCGGAGCTCAGTTGCCAACAGATTCAGCCGCCGGAGCTCAGTCGCCAACAGATCCAGTCGCCGGAGCCGGAGCCGTCGCCAGATGCCGAAGCAGCTGTCACCATCGCCGGAGCTCACTTGATCGTCGCCGAAAGTCTTCTGTTGCCGTCGCTGACCCACAGGTCCTTCTTCCTCATCTCGTCTGACGTCTCCTTTTTCTTCTATTCTGAAGAGTCCTTTGTTTCTTCTTTTTAGTCATTTCTTACTATCTTTCTTTCTTTTTTTTTCTACTGATTAAGTGAAGAAAGTCCCTCTCTTTCCATTTTTACTTGGTTATTTTGTCTAGTACATTTCATAAATATTTTTTTTGACTTAGTTATTGTTTTAGATTGTAGAATGTATTTGATATATTATTATTATTATTATTATTATTATTATTATTATATTATTATATAATAAAAAAATATTAAAAAAATAGCGGTGTCTAGCGGTGTCCAAAATCTGATTTTTTGAAAAATGCGGTGTCCGGTGTTCCCGTCGGTGTCGGTGTCTGTGCTACCTAGCGGTCCACAGATCGCGTATGGACTGTTTAATTGGAGCTGGCAACTTTGTTAGGCTGCCATTGGTGGCAAAAAATCAGCTCCCTAGACACACACACATACATGGATATGCACATAGATACGTTCATGGGGAGCCTATCCTCACTCAAGGTTTGGATGGCTCTGGCTTTTCCAACCCATCTTAGACTGTCCAACCCTGCCACGTGGACAGTCCAACATGTTTCTCGCAAAAATATATAAAGCTAGTGCACCACTTAATTTCGCGCACTGTTGAAAGGACATGAGTACCTTTCTCTTTCTTTCTTTCCCTCACTTTTATTCTGTCTCATCTCTCTAATCCATCTCTTGATACTTTTCTCTAATCATCGACAAGCTCCTCCGTTCTCTCCTTCCCTCCCATTCGGCCGCCTCCACCTCTCTGATCTGCCACCACCATTGAGCTAACCTCCGTTTCCCCCCGCCATTAATTGGGCCACCCACCACCACTAGTCACCCTCTCAATCGCTCATCCACTGCCACAAAAGCCAACCACCACTTACCCACAGCCACCACCATCATCCAGATAGGCGTTAACGACCACGGTCCACCACTGCAATCGCACCAGCCACCCTTTCAATCGCCTCACTGCCTTATTGCCCTGCCGCCACTCCTTGATCTGAAAAAGGTTTGCTTGGAGATCTTCAATTTAGCCCATACCCATGTTCAATCCTTCTTGGAGGGAGGTACTCCAGATTCAACCGCCATCTTGACTGAGTTGCTGTAGAAGGTATGGGAGTCGACTGACTTAGGTGAGTGGAAACGAGCTTGAAAAGGGATTGGACTCGAGACTCTATCTAGTGTTAGGTTTCAGTTTTGTTCTGTAATTCCAAACAAAGTTTCTTTTCAAGATCAAGATTCTTTTATTTTTGTGGGCTTCTTGCATTTTATTTTTCATATTTGTTTTCTTTCAAAATACTAATTATAGCTTTAGTATAATTTGTCATACAGGATTCAGTTTTCTTAATGTAATATGTTAAATCTTCTGGTTTTTAGTGATCGGTCAATGGTTGATTAGGTTATGGTGGCGGCGGGGAATGTGGTGGTGGTTGTTGAAGCGGTGTGGTGATGGTGGGTATGGGGATTTAACGACTGGGGCTGCAGTGGTATGCTTAGGGGGGTCGTCGTTTTAGTTGTTTGGTGGTGGAGTTTAGGGTGGTTTGTAGTATTTTGGTGGGTGGATTGTGGAAAAAAAAAAGAAGAAAAGAGACTTTCTGGACAACTCTCTGACCTTAATATGTTTGTCAAAGCTTTGACCTGCGCCAGATTATATGGTGCACTAATATTGGTGTTATGCTGCTAGCTTTTTTGAGTAAAAAGAGGAAGAGGGGCATTTTTGCCAATTCACATAGTGTGCCAGGTTATCTGGTACACTGCCTTTTTGGTTTTGAAACAAGCATCTTGGACCGTTCACGTGCCGGGGTTGGACGGTCCAAGATGGGTTGAAAATGGGGGCCATGCTAACCTTGGGTGGGGATGGGCTCACCATCCACGTACCGGGGTTGGACGGTGTGAGATGGATTGGGAACATGAGAGCCATCCCAACCTTGGGTGGGGATGGGCTCCTACACGCACTCACACACTCACATGCATGTCTATATGATAATTTTTCTGCTGTTTACATATTGCATGTGATGCCCAATAAATATGATTATTGGGGTTTATGTAGCTTACAGAAGATTGTGGCTGCATTACGAGCGGGGGCAGAATACGCCGAAGTTCCTGTTCCCAATTGTGTGCTTGTTACCGGCGGCCAGTCTGGAGTTTCTGGAGCTGAGCGTATAGGCATGCCTTGTGTTGTTCTTCGCAGCAGGTATGATCTTATCAATACCAAAATTTTAGACATACCAATTGCTAACCCGGTTTAAACCATATATATCATCGGGAAGTCTTTGGTTGGTGAGAGTACTGGGTATTCAACTCTTAGTTGCAGGAAACTCCTAATATGGTGACGTTTCTCTCTCGGAAACTCGCTTTTGCCATCCCAAGTTAGGAGCTCCATGGGATCTCGTCCCAAGCTAAGATGGGAACTCGATCCCGCTAGTTGGATAGAGATGCATGGAACAAGTGATAGAATACATGAAAATCAAGCTCTTTTCAACTTAATTCCTTGTTTCTCTCTTCCTTCAAGTCCTTAAAGTCTCCTTGTCTGTTGTTGCTATCTATGTAAACTATGCTTAACAAATGATAATACTCTTTACGCATTTATTTATTCAAGCCGCTCCCAACCTCAGATTCTTCTTGGTGCTTACGCTTCCCCGCCCCCCCTCCCGCACCCGCCCCCGCTCCCGCTTTGTGCAACTAAGATTCAACTTGACTGGCATAAAGAGAGCAGGAAAGAACTATTGCTTAGTTACTGTCAGTGACAGGGTGAGGGACAGATTTTTACTAAAAAACGTTCAAGGAATGTCTTCAAATTCTTATGGCTTATCTGATTAACAATTTTTGGAAATGTTGACGAATTTTCTATGGGTGAAGTTCCTCTGATCAGGGTTGTAGCAAAATCTTATCCATGTGAGAGGACCAGTGACTAACATTCCCTGCTTAGTTCTTGAGCAGGATATATTTTATGTTCTTCAGCATTTTCTATTCTTATCAGGTCCTCTTGTTCTTTTCAAGTTGGGCATCATCCCGTTGCTGCTATACAGCCTCCATATGGGAGGTCATCCTTTCATATAGTTTTAAAATTCCGCATTAGTGAATTTGAAAATATTAGTAGGAAATTATTGATACTTCTAGAATAAGAGAAGTAAGTTCGAGTCAAAATTTCCGTACTTTTTTGGGTAAATTATTTTCTTCCAAAAAAAGAAAGAACTTACAAAATTTACTATTTTTGGCTTTCCACGAGCTGTTAGTAATGGGTTTATGTATTTCTTTTGATTTTTATATGGCCTTCTCGAACCCTATACTCGGTATTGGAAAGAGTTGACACCTTTTTCGTGTGAAGATAGATATCAACCAAAAGAGCCCAAAATTGGGGTGAATGCACATGCATGCATTTTGTGCAAGTATTATGAAAAGCAATTAGCATATGTATGCACCAAGAAGTTCACAGCTTAAACGAAGGGCACCCAAACCAAGGGCTTCGGCTATGGGGAAAAAGGACGCAAAACCAAGTTCATGCACGCAACCGAAAGTCCAACATGCCCTCCTTTCATCAAAGAATATCTAAGCACCGGGAATCTCAGACTCCTCAAACTATCTTCTACTTTGTCACCTCCAAATTGATTGGACCTTATTTGGATGAAGCTGGGTGGGAGCAAGAGCACTCTGATGCTCCAGGGCTAGAGCGTCTCTAAATTGGAGAATCCTGCAAAGCATGAAACATGTGTAAACTGACAATCACTCTAGATAATCTTTCACCAGCTGCAACGCAAGCATAGATGAATAACTGTGGCGAGTGACAATAGCCTATGAGCTTCATCCTCAAAATGCTATTTTTTCTGCCACTTTTCCACGTATCTGATTGATTGAGCTGATAACTTACTGGTATCCTTTTGTTTGTGCGCGTTGCAGTTTGACATCTAGGGCTGAGTTCCCTTCAGCAAATGCCATCATGGACGGCTTCGGTGGTGCGGATCTGACAATCTCTAGACTGCGCAAAAAAATATCTTCTTAGTGTTAACATCACCATTGTATTCTCTTTGATGCTTTTTCCAGTTCATTCTCAATGTAAGGTAAACCCATGCTTCCAAAACCAGTGTCAGCGTGTCACGGTTCCATCAGTTTGATGCTAGTTTCTTTAGCACAACACTTCATAGACATGTATTCTTGTATTTATAGCAGTGGCCTCTTCTCATACAGCTAATGATGCTCTTGTGGATTCCAGTTTGTGGCTTAAACTTGCACAGACGACAAGTTAAGTGTAAATGCTAGTAATATGAAGTGTGAATTTGGCATTTTTAAGGACATTGTGCCTTAAACTGTAGCTAGAGTAGGGTTACAGCAGGGGATTTGTACCTCGGATCCTGACTATCCATTAAGTTCCACCTACTAGCAGTAAGCATGTGGCTGGGGACTTAAAGCTGGATCAAAACACGGCGACCAGGTGTGAAAAAGGTCGGTCAGTGGGGTTTGAGGCGTTGTTCCTTGCTCAGGATTGCAGTATGGGATCCCTTTTCTGCCCGACCACAACCCGAGTCGACCCATCTCCACTTGTCTCATCTCCATATTGTCCCAGATTTGATGTCATATGCGCGGCCTGCCCCTCTCATCTCATTTAGATTCAACCCGTTCTATTTGACCCGTGTTTAGAGTTCAAATTTTTGAAGTGTTTTTCTGCAAGGAATAGTTTTGGCTCTAAACTCCAGATATGAACGAATAATGTCTAAGCCTGAAATAGATCCCTATAATATGTGGGAGCAAATTCAAGACTAATCAGATAACGTATGCTATGTTAAGGATCTATCATCTATAATCCAGTCTTGATTATAAGCAAATTTGCTTCGAACTGTTTTCATCAAAACGTTCACCTATAAATCAAACATGGAAACATGAGACAAATGTTACAAATGTCACTAAAGTCGGTTATTCACAATTTTGTCGTTAAAACACCTTTTCAGAGGCCTCGAATTTACGTAAGGAGTTGGCGAGAATGAAATTGACACACCTATGCATTTCCCAACTCTCATAGTCGGCTCCTTGTTCTCCTTAATCTCGGCAGAACATCTTACCGATCTACAACATTTATGTAAATGTTCTAAAGAGATGGAAGTACAGAAGTGGTTGTCGTCTTGAGTGAAAGATGGAAGTGCTTTGGAGAAGAGGAAGATGAGAGCAGAGAGAGGTGAATTTTGAAATTGCCATGAAATGGAAATTTTTTTGGGTAAGTAAGATAATGATATTGATAATGTAAAAGTTACTGGGTTTTCATTAGTTAACCTTTTTTGGCTTTATATTTGTAACATGAATTAATAAACGTGAAGTCATGACATATCATGATCCTTATTACAATGACAGGCTATTACGCCTCACAACACAAAGCAGGAGTTTGACCGTCAACCTATGAAATGTCAACCCAGATAGATAGTCCTTGTCACCCGAAGATCTACACCCTTCCATCACCACTTCCACACGCCAGTGATGCTTTGCTGCAAGAAAAAGGAGAGTGAGTACTTCTTACAACAAGGTCCTGCTAACTCCAAAGACATAAGCACCTCACCCCAACCCCCCCCCCCCCCCACGCTTTTGTGTACCCAAATTAAACTTCGTAACCTCATTTGTTCTCCACCCCCCCCCCCCCCCCCAATCCCCCCAGCCCTAAACCCCCCAGACCCCTACCCCATTGAAAGTGGAGTAATTGGTGGTCAAAGAAAATAGAGTAACTGACAAACGAGTGAAGTGCGCTAGAGTCTTTTGTGTCTAAATCTGTCTGCATTATAATTGATTTTATTTGATGTTAATGATTTTAAGGACTTGTATTTCATTGATATTTACTTCGGTATATATTGATTTATTGTCCACTTGCATAGTCAGTCAGTGAGTTCCTGTCTTGTCCATAAAAAGGTGACAATAATGTTGCTCTGTTGGGCCTTGAAGCCGCTTAGTCTAACGAAAAAAAATGATCGTTTGACACTGAATTTATTATTAAACTCTTGATTTGTTGTTATTGTTGAGATGATTATTATTCCTCCGAGACTCTCGAATCATTTGTACACAATACTCTTCATGTTGTCTTTAATGAACGACTTGCGCTCATTCCTTATGTTGTATTGTGCAGGTTATAAGATTGACTAAGAAGAACCTTCTACAAAGGGAAAGGAGAAAAGCTAGAAAAGCTGCACGAAGTAATGAGTTGAGCGAGGTGAGACAAGCTAAAAAAGATAGGGCAGAAATTGAGCCGCAGGGTACGTTGAGAGGAGTTACACGACTACAGTCGTGAACTACTTTGTAAACATTTATGTTGTTTAAGGACTTGAAAGTCTTCCGCTACAGAATGATGTTTGTTTTAACAAAATTTTTGTAAGGATATCTTTTTGGAGCGTTTATTTGTGATGCGTTAAAGTGTAGTTGCTCTATATGACTCTGCCCATATGTTGATAGCATTATGATAAATGAACGTTGATGTTTTAGTTGCTCTATATTCCGCACAAGGTTATGATGTGATTATGATAGACAACTAAACTCCGGTGATGTCACCAGGATTGAGAGTATCGTAGGATTCTAATAAAAATGAAGCTAAAAATTTAAATAGGACTTTTTAATGAGTTCATAATGTCTGGAATCATCATAAAACAATGAGAAATAAAATAGATAGAACAAATCGAAGTGGACTGATTTTCAGTTTAAAAAACAACGAATTTCTGCATTGACCAATAACTTTCAAAGTTGGTCTAGACCAAGAGATAGAAGAATTCTATAAACCTAACCATATAGAATTAAATAAGACACCCTATTTGAGAATGTCCAAGTTCATAAAAAAACTAATGGAAAGGTAAAAAAAAACAAAGATAGAGTAAATTGAAGTTGTCTGACTTGAATTGCCAAAAACATAAGAATAGAAATGTTCAGAGCTACTTTTGAATATCAATCTATAGATTTCATGAAACCCAAAACTACAAAGTTGTAATATATTATTTGGGTTTTCAAAAAGTGTAGGAACACTGGAAGTGGACAAAGGATGGAGAATATATGGACTACTTACCTACAAGAATAGACTAATTGGACTGGACCAGGCTAGACTGGACTAAAATACAAAATTAAGTCTACAAAAAGGGCATATCTAGAGAGCCTCTCGTGGATACCATAACATAATTAAGCCGACTGAAGTGGATTGTGACGACGTGCATCCGAAGAATCTCGTTTCTCTCATCCCCATCTTATTTTTACATTTAATTAAGTCTAATTGACAGGAAAAACAAGAAAACTCCAAAATTCACTTAGATCACCAGACAAGCCATTAAATTTGCAAAATCCTAGAGTCGGAAGAGAAGGTGCTTGGCACCTCATCACATCCTAAATAGGGTTCTACTTTTTTTTTTTTTGGTTTTTGATGATTCTTATTAAAAAGTAAGCACAAGCTCTAGTTTTGCCTTATTATTGGATTGAACTCAATAACCGGGGCAAAGTGGCCAACATCGGGCTAATCAAATTAAAACCTCGTACTTCTGGTCCTAAGAGAGGCGACCTAAACTCCTGTCTATAATTTTGTGAAAATAGTTATGCAACTAAATTATATTGAACTAAGCACTAGAAAACTAATTTCATTTTTCAAGGACAAAAAATTTGATCAGGGAATGTGGCATACACTATAACAAGGAAAGTTAAACCTTTGGGTATAGACTGCTAGGTTGTTTGCTGGATGTATCTAGAATGCAAAAGAATTCTAGGAACAAATTTATGAGTATGTAATATCAAGGAGGGGATTACAACATACCCCTTTTCTCTAGAATGGGATTTTTCAATAGACTTAGGAGGTGCGTGGGGGCTATCTATATTGAGGCCTGGGGGTCTAGGGCTGCAAAAAGTTGCACAAAAAAGAATAAGATGCGATCCTTACAACCACTAGAGAGAAAAATGAAAAACACAATTGCCCATTTACTGACCGATACACTTAAATGTAATATCCATTTCACTTTTCCTTCGAATTTTACTTTAAAGTACTTATTCTAGAAGGAAAATTGTACCTGCCATTGCAGACACCCATTTTTGTAGTCCTTATTAAATGATTATTGGACGTTATTAATAATTGAGTTTATTATTATTAGCTTAGGCCTGATAATATAATGAGCTTAATTTATTTAATTAAGTCTAATAAGGAGTCCAATCCAATCTTATTTTAGTCCAGTCTAGTTAGAGTCCAGCCCAATTGGTTAAACCAGCCCTGTTAGTTAGGTTTAACCTAAGTTAAGGTCAAGAGATTATGATTGATTAGATGACTTGAAAATATCTTGTAATTTATCATTGATATTTAGATTAATGCTTGATTTATGTGAAATCTGGATATAATTCCCGAATATGGTTCATCCCAACCGTATTTTCAGAGAAAATTACCAAATTAGGGGAAGCTAATGTCCCAATATTTGGGAAAAGATTTTTCGGGTGAACCGGTCGGTTTTTGATGGGCCGGTTACCGCCCAGCTTGTCGGTTTAACCGGCCGATTAGTTGACTTTTTTAAAGTTTTGAATTTTCATCAAATATTTAGCTCTGTCATCAAATCACAGACTGAGATAGTCATCCTCATCATTTCTAATGTTCAGACCTCTATAAATAGGGTCTTTGGGCTACATTTTTAAAGGACAAGCTTTTCTCCATAAAGCTATTATACCATTTCTTTCATAGAAGTGGTAGATCATCTTTAAGGAGAATTTAGCACTTCATATTCACTGCTATAAACACAAGTTACATGCATCATGGATTCATTATTAGGAGTTCCGAAGTCTTCTAAGCCAACGGCCTTCTCGAGATGCATTTACAGTTTTCAAGATTAGCTTAGAAAATAATGGTCTAGAGCGTCTTTCATTTCCCGTAGCCATTATTTCTATCACAAAAATCAAAAGATCCTTTTACATTTCAGAGTCTAGTTCTAAGTCTTGAAATGTAGACAACTTCCATTAGGACCAGAGTCGAACTACGACGGTTTTGATTTCGGTTAGTCTGACTGGATATGTAGGCAATCGGCCCCCCATGTCGAGTTCAAGCCTAAAGCATAAAATAAACTTAGAAATAGTTTTTTCATATTTTGCACGCTGCATGTTCTAAAGGCCACATTCACTAAAAGTAAATTAGAGACCGAAATGGCGCAATAGGTGCCTCACCTTCCCACTGTGTAACTTGGTTCCCAAACTCTTTTCTTGATTTTGATAGACCAGTCATCCTCTTCCACACCTTTGAGTCATTTCCAGGTTTTTCTTATTTTTCCTTAATTAAGTAAGATGGTGACTCCATAAAATTCTTAGGGATTTTTCAAAGGTTGTTCGCCACAGTGTTGACTCTGCTGTGGACTAAAAAACATTAAGAGGACTAGACTTGAAAAGTTTTCTTGATTTTTGGCCTTGTTGTATTTTCCGTTGTATTTTGTGGCATGTACAATATGGCATAACTGTGATATTTTCCCTTATTTCCATACCTCACACACACGCACATCTCACCCGACCCACCCATTTGAGGGCAACAATTGGGGCCCATGGTTCTCCTGAGCTCAAGGCGATCTCTTGATTGAGCTCTCAATTTCACGGTCTCTGGTACTAAAGATTCCTCTTGGTTTCTTACTATATTAAATGACTTGTATACATACTGGTGATCATCCATTATTAACTTCATAGTTACGGGTGGAGGAATGTGGTACATTTGAACTGATAGGAGTGACCTTTACAATAGTGTTATAAGGGGAAACCTCACACCCAGACCATTCAGTGTTCTGCACTTTGTTGGGAGAAAACCACCAACATTCTGTAAACTAAAGCTGGTAATTTTGCAAAAAAGGTAGACTTTGACTAACCGACCAGTTATCCGCGCTCCCAAACGGCCAGTTAGTCGGTATATGCACTACTTGAAAAAATTCAAAATTGTCTGGTTTATACCCTAATTCAACCACTTTGACTAACTGATGGGTTAATCCCTCGGATGACCAGACGGTTAGTCAGAAACTTATCCCTTCAGAAAAATCCCTAAAAAAAAAACCTAGACCTTCTGATCAGTAGGTCTTTAGCCTTCTGAGCCATCAGACAGTTACTCAAAACTTTCCCTATTCTAGAATTTTCTCCAAATAAAACCATAGATCCACCAACCAATCGGCCAGTTAGCCTCATGAGTGACCGAACAATTAGTCAGAACTTTCCTTATTCTAGATTTTTTTTCAAATCAAACCTTAGCTCCACTGACCAATCGCCAGTTAGCCTTCTGAGTGACCAGACAGTTAGTCAGAACTTTCCTTATTTTTTCCAAATCAAACCATAGACCCACTGACCAAGCGGCCGGTTAGCCTCCTGAGTGACCGGACGGTTAGTTAGAACTTTCCTTATTCTAGATTTTTTCAAATAAAAAACTAGGCCCATTGACCAACAAGCCGCTTAACCTCCCTAGGTCATCGAACGGTTAGTCAAAACATTTACCTTCCCAAGAATTTCAAGTCCAAAACATCCAACCCACTGACTTACCGACCGGTCAACCAACCAGGTTACCGAACAGTTAGTCAGAACCTTGACCTTCCCAAGAATTTTCAAGTCCAAAACATCCACAACTGACTTACCAACCAGTGAACCCACCAGGTTACTGAACGGTTTATCGGAACCCTAAAAAATTTCGCTTAATTTTTCAAACATCCATGATTACTTCATTGCCAACTGGCAGGTTAATCCACAAGGCTAACCAAACTGTTAGTCAGTACCCCAACTTTTCCAGTTATCCTCCCAAATCCAGAATTACCCACTAAACAACTAGACGGATAACCCATAAGGATAACCGACCGGTTAATCAATGTACAATTCCTGTATGGGTATACATCGGCCAATTTAATATGGCTTGCTTATGTGTGTGCACCTATCTAGGCTATAGTTTCCTAACTTGAGTCATTTTTCTTCAGTTCCCTTTGATCCTTAGGATAAATGTATACATACATACGTACGTATGTACATACGTATATATAGAAACATGTATTATATGATAGTAAGTCCTATGAACAATCCTTGGTAACAAAAAATAATTTAAATAATAATAAAGGTTAATTACACATATGTCCCTGAGGTTAGGGGTAAAGGACACTAAGTTTCAAAATGTAACATTCCATGACCAAAAGTGTTTCAAATGTATCACCCGTGTCCATTCGTCAGGGTTCTGTCCAAAAAGTGTACTTTTTTTTATGATGTCAGCAATACATATTTTTAAAATGACAAAATACCCTTGTACTGTATATACTGAGTAATTTTTATTGTATATACTGAGTATTTTGAACAAAAAAATGTCATTTAATAATTAGAATAATTATTTTGTCTTCCCCAGCTAACTCGCCGGCAGCCCCCTCCCTTCGCCCCCCATGCCATGGCAGTCCCACTACCGACCGCACAAGCGGTCGCCGGCGACTAACTTCGTTCCCCGTGCCTTCATCAAAATGCCCCTTCATCTTGCCTCTGCGAGCATTGCGCCGATGCCATCGTGCCGCTACCACTGCAACCGTCCGATCGATGTTGCAGGCCCAGCGAGTCGAGGGCAACTCGATGAGTTGAAACCTAGTCTTGGTGATGTCGATCGGGAAGGTGGTGGTTTCCACCACCATGGCAGATAGCGAGGCCAGTACGCCGGCTACCTTCTTCGCGGGAAGCTTCTGAGTATTATCACGGCCTTCCATGGAAATGGATGTTTTCTCCATCGGAACAGGGAGGCCGGTGCTCTGTCTCACTCTTCTGGCCAATGCATAGTCGCTGGGCATATCGGACATAGTAAATGATTTTCAATTCCAATATACTCTCAAACTGTGAAGATATATTAACTTTGCCATAGGTTCTTCCTTTTTATGTCTTCAAGGGGCTTTCTTAGGTGATTCTCCTTTTGTTATGGTTTCATTGGGGTCAACTCTAGTTTTATCTTGTCCAAGGGCTCCATGTGGATCTCTTGTCCTGATAGTTAGGATAGTATTTGTCTTAGGTCATCTTTTTCACTGCACTCTCGACATTTTTAGTCTAGTAGCCTCATGTAAGTCTCATTTCATGGCAATTAGGATAACATCTAGCCTCACATGCATTTTGTATTAATTCAGGGCTTCATGTGAAGTCTTCTTCCTTGATAGTCATGATAAAATATGTCTTTGTTTGTCCAGTTTATTGCACGGTCAGTTTATCTACATTCATTTTGTCTAAGAGGCTCAATGTTAGTGAGCCCCTATCATGATAATCCGTATGGTATCTTTCTTTGCGTGCATTTTGTCCCTGCCAGGGGCTCTATGTGAGTCCCTCTCCCTCACTGTCATAATGTTATTTCTCTTTATCCAGCTCATTGATTGTCAGTTTTTTTGCCCGCATTTTAGTCTAGGGGCTCCTTGAAATTCCCCTTCGATGACAGTCGTGATACTATTTGTTCTTGGCAAGGTTAGTTTTGTCTGCATGCACTTTTGCCTAGGGGCTCTCTATGATTCCCTTCTCACAACAATTGGGATAGTGTCTGTCTTTCCCCAGTCTATTGCACAATCAGCATCGTCTGCATGTATTTTTGGACTTGGGGCTCCATGTGATTACCTTTTCGCAATAATGAAGATAGTGTCTATCTCTGTCCTTCTTGTGTTTACCTAGGAGCTTCACATAAGTCTCCTCTCACGACATTTGAGATAGTATCTGTCTTTGCATGCATTTTGTTTCTATTTAAGGGCTCCCTATGAGTCCACTTTCAAGTCAAATATGAGACAAGTACAAAAATACAAAAATGCAAATATTTCCCTCATGCACAAGTCAAACTTCCATGAGTGTGAGAGACTTTTTGTATTGCAACCAATTGATATAGCTAGTTTGATAGAAGAAGTCTAAAGTCATCACAGGTATGCCAATAAATATTTTTGAGAAGTAGTACGCATAACTAGTACGCACTATCGAGACATGAACGAGAACCTTGGCCGGATAACTCCCAACCCTGAAAATAACACCCTTAACTAGGCTCTATACAAAACCGAATTCGAGCCGAACATGGCCATGTTTAGACTCGTTCTATTCCAGAGTTGTGTTTGAGCTCGGCTTGTGTTCTTTAAGCATATATGGTTTTGTATCTTGTTCGGTTTCTGAAAATGATCAAGAGATTGAGCTCGACTCAGCTCGTTCCTTTAAGCTTCACGAACCGAGCTCGAGCTCGAGCTTGAGTTCGTGTTTGTCTTCGTATTAACTTATTGCTACAAACAAGCTAAACTAGCTTAGAGACAAACTAAAAACACGTTACAAACCTTATATGGTCATTAACAACTATGTTCTTCCATACATTCATTAATGTAGTCGCAAATATAATGCTAATTACTAATTACAACGACTACATTAGGTAAGAGTTTACAAAATATGCCTACAAGAAATGCCTTGTGCTAAAGACGTAGCTAAGCATGTACAAAATATGCAGCTATACTTCCAACACACTTAGTCCAAATAGTGTATAAAGCATGCAGTGCACAAAAAAAGTACAACTTTCTCCTTTAATTAGTTCTGCAAAAAACAAAACCAACAATTAGGAGTTTAAATAATTTTCTAGATATATGCACTAATTAACTTGATGCTACTGGGGTATGAACTGGGTGAATAACTTAATTACAAGTTTACAACATTCAAATTAGCAGATTAGAAGTCATACAAAATTCTTGTACAAAAGATGTGGCTATACTTCCAAAATCCATGTAGACAGAGCTGTCTCCCATGCAATCACAATAAAAGTTACCGTTTCCACTTTGATTTTGTCCTACATAACAGATAAAAGATTTAAGAGTTTAAACAAAAAATGATTATATGCACTATTTGACTTCATAAAGATAAATAAGAAACAAATGTGACATTACTCAAATGGACCGAGTCAATACCTTCATTACAACATTAAGAATAAACTACTAGTGAGACAATTCAATCTCTTTCACTTCCTTGGTTGTGCTCTACAGAAGAAAAACGATGGAAGTTAGCAAGAAACTTCATATATACAAAAACACAATGAAATAACGTTGTTAATTATAGAAAAATGTAAATAAGTGAATAACGTATAATATAAACTTCCTTTATTCTATATAAGGAATGCATCCAATCTCCTCTACATATCAAAGCTTTCACAGTGTTTGTCGATAATGATGCATGATAAGGGTTTATAACCCTATCACCGATGCTAAAGGTAGCCTCCGAAGCAACTGTGGTGATTGGAATTAAAAGTATATCAGCTGCCATCTTTGACAATATTTTGTACTTAAGATTGTTCATTTCCATCATCCAATAACATCAAAATGAGACTCTGAATCCACCTCACAAATGTATACTCCTTCTTCAAGGTATGTCAAGTCAGACTTAATAATCATCACATTTTCCATGCTCCACACATAAAGATCATATTTTGTCTTCCCTTTAGCTTTATAGGTAAAAGAAGTACTATTGGAACCTCCCACAACATTGCTTTCCTTAGTTATGCTCAAGCAATGCAAAGCATGATTCAATACATATTCCTATACACCTCAAGTAGGAAACCAGACACCAACTGAATGTTCTTTTTTGACTCAACCTCATTGTAGATCTTAGGAAAATAACATTTAATGAATGTCATTTTGTTCCTAGTACAGGATTGTTGGGTAGTACTTAGATTCACCAAAAAGTAGACAAAATTGGATAACCAAGAATAAGATAACTACTACTCTTAATTGTAAATTCTTTGTGGAAAGTTAACCAACAGGTATTAGCAAAAGAGTATATGATAGGGCTGCATTCAAATTTAGATTCATAAAGAGCATAAATGGCCATAAAAGATTGCATTTGTCCTAGCATTTTAGCAAGTGAGGACTAAATTCTATCTAAGAACTAGTTTGTAGAGTTGTGTTACGTGACTGAATCTTAATTGTTCGATGCCCCATGGAAAAGGAGCATGTGGCTAAGCACATCACTCACGTCCATGCACTAAGTTAGCCAACTAGACTAGAAATAGAAATAGGTCCCTTTTAAGGATCATAGCTGTCTAGTTTCATGTACTGACTGGAGAATAGAAATAGACCTGGCGCATCTTTCATACTAGATTGGGCAGCTACGACATTTTGGTGCCAACCATTTCAAATTGATTTAGGGCCTTACATTTCGTCAAGACTATGTGGTCAAAAGAATAAAGTGCAAGCCAAATTCTTTAAGAAATTTTCCTATAGAAGTCAGAATACAAATAGATTATGGACATGAACCAAGTCATTGTTTCATAAGAAGGAATTGAACACCAATGCAAAGCCATTTTAGCTATATCATTAGGAAGAAAAGAAAGCGTTAACGTTATATATATGGGGAGAGCCACCCAGATTGTGTCAGTAGATTATAGTTGGACCAACAAAAGAAAGGATAATATTATACTTCAGAGAGGCTGAAAGGGACCTTCTTCCAATCGCAACTGTCCAATGTCCCATTAAAAAGGCGCGTGTGGCAAAGCACATCACCTATGTGCATACACTGACTTAACCAATTAAAGTACAATGTTGTAGTTTTCTTTCATTCTATATGAAAGGTTAATCGACCATTGTTAGCAAAAGAGTAGATGATAGGGCAGCAATCAAATTTAGGTTCACAAAGATAAATCATATACCAATAGTATATAGATATTAAGGCTGAAAAAGTAAAAAGTACTAATTATTTGCTGCAATGAGGGGCAGAAATGTAGAGAAGAGACGTACCTTGGGTTCAGAACTGCAGGAATGGCCATCAACAAATTGCATTCACCCCAGTATTTATCAAGCTTTTCCTTCACTTTCATCACCATAGCACGCATGTGACTGTTTTCATTTTTACCCTTCTCATTTAAGGCTTCCTTGATCTTCCACACCTCCGGGAGAAACATGTTTGCAGTAGGATACTTGGTCCTCGAAATGCTATCAGTGACTTATCGAAAGATCTCTAGAAACTTGCACATTTCTTCGGCTCTTCTCCAATCTTTACTTCGGGCAGCCATAAATAATATGCATCCCGAGCAGAACACCACGGAAACACTTGCCTAAATTCTAGTGCTGCAGCTAACATAGCGTGTGTTAAGTTCCAACATGTAGCCACATCTAAAATGAGTTTCTTTTGAGGCTGTTCTAGTGATTTTGCAAGGGTAGTAAACATGATAATTCAAGATTCCGCGGCATTAATGTACTTCACGCTCTCACGAACATTTCCAATCACATGCTTGACTTCACTAAGCCTGTCTTGCACCATCAGATTTATAATATATACACAACACTGCACGTGAAATATCTTTCGAGCAAAAACAAGACTTCTTTTCAATGAGAAATCTTCTTTATCGCTATATCATTATTGGTCGCATTGTCAAAAGTCACAGTTGACACCTTGTTGCTGATTCCCCACTCATCTAAACACTTAATAATGGCTTCACATATTACTAGGCCAGTGTGAGGAGGTGACACATCACAAAAGTTCAATATTTTTTTCTGTAATTTCCAATCTGAGTCAATGAAATGTACTGTAAGAACCATGTAACCAATCTTTTGGCCGGACTTCCAAAAATCTGAAGTAACGCTAACTTTGTTAACACTTACGAAAGTTGCCTTCAAGCTCTTTTTCTCTTTCTCATATGTTTCAATTACATCACTCTTTGCAGTTTCTCGTGAAATACTTTCATAGTAAGGGTGGCTTTCCTTATGAATCAATTAAAGAATTCATGGTCCATCATGCTAAATGGGTACTTATGAACAATAATCATTTGGGCAGTAGCCTCCCTAACCTTTGCATGATTGTACTTGTAAGTCATTTTTGCTGAATTCGTATTCCATCTATCCAAGCTAGAAATTTATCATAGATTGATTTGTAGAAGCTATTCCACGTTTAGGACAATTGGTGTCTTGATGTCTTAGAAGCTCAATTATAGTACTGCCTTTTGTCTTGTTGAGATAGCATTGCAAAGCTTACACTTGACTTTTTTTGTACCATTTGCTAGAGTCACATCATCAAAGAAGTTCTGCACTGAAAAAGTTTTCTTTCTTTCCCTCCTTTTAAACATGGTTTAACTTCTGCTTCACCAATAATAGCCTTCCCAACTGGTTGCTCATGATTATATCCTTGGCCTTTTGAAAGCCCCGATTGTGATGAGTTTTCAGATGTAGAAGAAGTTGATGATAATTCTAAATCTACACTAGACATATCTATGATGAAAATTCTTAGACAAATGACTCTACAACTCAAAATAGGCAAAACAAAGAAAAAAAGGTCATTAATGTATTTGAGTATATTATAAGTGTATAGTACATACATCAGCACAAACAAACAAATGCAGCACAGTCTATGAGGGCCTTAGTTAAAACATGTCTACATTTCTAGAAATGAAAATATAAAACAGGAATAAGATATAATCAACTATCATCACACATAATTTTTGCATGGTTTTCTGTGAATCCAATCTAATTACCATCCCAAAGCGGGAACAAGATATAAAATGATCAATTTTTATGTAAGAAGAAACCGATAATTTTTAATGTAAGAAATAAGAAGGAAACATACCAGAGAAGAAAGATCTAATCCGATCACTTTAGAGCCATAAGCTTTAATTAGTTTGTCTGTGAATGAGAATATAGCAATTAGAGAGGCATTAATGATTAGAGGAGTTGGCTGGTGTGGAGGAGCATCTGCTGTTTGTGGGCCTATCGCCTGACTAGGCAGTGGTCTGGCCGGCGGTGAGCTTGTGTGATGAGAGAAGGGCAGCGGGTGTTTAACTGTTTGAGTGTCTGAGAGAAGGAGGCAGTGTGGGCATTGGTTTGGCCAGCGGTGTGCCTGTGTGATGGAAGAGGGGGTAGCGAGGGTTTGACTGGTTGATTGCCTGAGAGAAAGAGACTGTATGGGCAATGCCTAGTCGACGACATGGCAATGTTTTGGCAGGCAGTGTTCCTGTGTGATGACTACTGATGAGAGAAGGGAGGTGGGTGTTTGACTGTTGAGTGTCTGAGTCTCTGAGATAAGGAAGATGAATTAAACACATTACCTTTTTGGTTAATGGTGAGAGAGAGAGAGAGAGAGAGAAGGATTTGGTGATCCACAGGCTTCCACGCTCCAACACATCCTTGGATATTTTGTGTAGGTCTGTTATATATATTTTTAATGACTCAATGAACTGATGTTCATTTATAAGGCTCGACTCGTGTTCGGCTCGTTAAGTAAACGAAGCCCTATTGTTTGGCGAACATTAATAAACAAACATTATCACTCTAAAATTTTATTTCTGTTCAGTTTACCTATTATATGAACAAACATGAATGAGTTTATGAAAGAACGAACAACGAGCTGTTCGTGAACAATCCGGTTCATTTACAGCCATACCCTCAACTCACTATTTTCGTCCTCTTTCGCGTGACATGCATAATCATGAATAGATGTCAACAAAAAGGTCATCAAGTCTATCAAAAGAGGTTTAATTCCTTCTCAAGTCATATTTGTCATATTATCAACAAAAACATAGTTTCATGTAACATGCCAAACGTGTAGACTAAACTCTAAATGCACAACCTAATTTGGTAACCAAGCAAGAAATAATTTACTGTTCTTCCTTAAGTATCTTGTACACATATATAATTATATTACCATGTAGATATCTGAGTATCCATTTAAGACCTATAAATGACCTGGTTATCTACCATTAAGCCCAACGCAAAGAACTACTTATTTAAGTTACATAATCTATCCAGTATTTTAATTGGCAGCAGGAGTAGCCGATACTCGAAAAATCATAACAAATTAATTCCAAGGTACAATCAAACTATATATTCTGAAAACTAGACTTAAAGAGCTACATACCAGTATTTTATTTGACATGAAAATATCATTTTAAAGTCATGTTAAGCCCTTCCAAATACAGACTTCAGAATCTGTCAATTAACAGTTCCACAGAACAGACTTCAAGCCAAAAATTTTAAACTACAGTAATAATACTTGAAATAATCTGAAATTTTGGTGTGTATACTCTATACATGTAGTAGTATAACATATAAAATTACCAAGTCCATATCTTAACTAAGAATATACATTTATAGGCACCAAAATTACTCTAATTTCAAGATTATTCTGCAGATTTTCAACATACATTAACAACATACTTCACTCAAAATCATTCCAAGCAATGTATAAGTGTTTCACTATTCATAATGCTTATCATACATGTTTAAAAACCTAAAAACATAGGATAACCTACCTCTAAACAAATCAAACACAAGCTAATTGAAGAAACTCGATGCAAATCTCTCTCTCATTTTTTTATTCTTCTCTTCCTCTCTTTTCTTATCTTTTGTTTCCATCATTTCCTTTCCCTTGTGGCAAAATGGCTAATTCTGAGTCTTTCACTTTCCTTTTTTCTTTACTTTCTATTTTATCCACTCACTTCTCTTTCCATTTATTTGCCTTTGGTTACTCACCACTAAATATAGGTGGCAAACACAAAAGCCTTTTATTCCTACACTTTCACACGTGCACATGACACTAACCCCTTATGGCCAAGTTATGATACTTTCAAATTGACCCAAAAATTTTGCATAATTAAATTTTGGCCCATAACTTAATTTCAACATTTATTTTATGTAGACAACTATGTAACACAATTATTTATTTCAATCAAATCTAAATGTGTTTAAACTTAATAAAATGATTAGAAGCTAATTAAGATCGAGGAAATAATTTAATCCCTAAATTCATACCTAATCACCTGAAAAAGTACGGGTGCTTAGACCTAATCTCATATTCACACTCTCAGGTAGCCTTTTCAATATCACGGTATTGCCATTTGACCTTAACCATTGGAATCATCCTATCCCTCAATACCTGATCCTGGTAATCCAAAATCTCCACTGGCTGCTCAACATAATTCATATTTGCTTATATCTGAAGTGGTTGATTATGCAATACATGTGATGGATCTAACTGATATTTACACAGCATGGAGACATGACATACATTATGTACCCAAACAATGAAGACAGTAAAGCAACTTGATAAGCTAGATCACCAATCCGTTCTAAAATCTCATAAGGCCCAACAAATCTCAGAGACAACTTACCTTTCTTACCAAATCTCATGACTCCTTTCATAGGAGAAATTTTAATATAAACAAAGTCACCCACCATAAAATCCAAACCACGTTGATGAGTGTCACCGTAGCTTTTTTGTCTACTCTGTGCTGTGCAGATACGCTGTTGAATTAATTGTATCTTGTCAGTAGTTTCACGAATCATATCATATTAATGAGCTTACCTTCCTCAACTTCTGACCAACAAGCAGGAGATCTGCAATTTCCTTCTGTAGAATGCCTTATAAGGAGCCACATCAATACTAGAACGGAAGTTGTTATTATAAGAGAATTCAACAAGTGATAAATGTGAATCCCAACTACTCTTCAAGTCTATTACACAAGCTTGCAACATATCCTCTAAAGTTTGTATAGTATGGTTACTCTGACCATTTGTCGTTGTACTCAAGGCCAACTGTGTACCCGTAGCCTTCTGAAAAGCTTGCAAAAATTGAGCAGTAAAATGGGGATCGCTATCAGAAATGATACTAACAAGAACTCCATGCAAATCAACTATGTCATCGATATATAACTTAGCCAGTTTTTCCGTGAAAAAATTCATATTCAGAGTAAGAAAAGGTGCGGACTTAGTAACATATTCTACTATTACCCAAATGGCATACATCTGCCTTACCTTTAACTGATGATAACCTAACCTCAAATCCAATTTAGAAAATATCATAATTCCTTGCAACTAATCAAACAAATCCTTGATAGAAGGTAATAGGTATTTATTCTTTATGGTTACCTAATTTAACTGTCTGTAGTCAATACATAGGCGTAAGGTACCTTCCTTTTTCTTAACAAATAATACAGGTGAACCCCAAGGTGAAGTACTTGGTCTAATATAGCCTTAATCAAGTAAATCTTGCAATTGTACCTTTAACTCTTTCAATTCAGTAGAAGCCATTCTCTAGGGAGCTTTGGATATAGGTGCAGTGCCTGGAACTAGCTCAATAACGAATTATATCTCGCTATCAGGAGGTAGAGTAATCAAGTCCTGAGAAAATACATCCGAATATTTCCGAACAATAGCGATGTCCTCCAGTCTCGTCACTGTCTTTGAGCAGTCAATAACATACACAATATACCCCACACAACCCTTATCAAGTAACTTCTGAGCACATAAGGTATAAATAATAGGGATAGCAGTTTGACTTATGTCACCCACATACATAAATATTAATTGAGTAGATAAAGTAAACATAACAGTCTTTGCAAAATAGTCAACACTAGCATGATTGTGGGATAACCAATCCATACTGAGAATAACATCCAACTCCCGCATAGCCAGTGCAATCAAATCAGCATGCAGTACATGGTTATTCATGTTAATCTCACATGCTTTGTACACTACATCTTTATATAATGAATCACCCATAAGGGTATTGACTTTGACCATAAAAGGTAAAGACTCTGACATCATAGTCAAATGATGTATGAAATGTGATGCAACATATGAATGTGTGGAGCCAAGATTAATCAATACTCTTGCCAAAGTACTAGAAACTAAAACAGTACCTCCAACAACTGTAGGCGATCCCTGTACCTCATCTTGTCCCAGTGCAAACCCTCTAGCCTTCATTGTCGGTTTATTCACTCTTCTACCTGTACTAATAACAGTACCAGATATGTCCCCAGAAGTGGTAGCCACAGATCCTCTATTCTTAGGATAATCCCTCATCTGATGCTCTTGTGAGCCACTCACAAAACTTTTCCCCTTTCTCTTTCTACAAACCTTTTCTGTGTGCCCAGTCATACCATAAAAAGTGCAATATCAACTAACTACCTCTGCAGGCTGCTATTGAGGTGTTATATACTTAGTAGACTTCACTGTATGCCTAGTCTAGGGTCGTGGTCCAGTCATAAATGGTCATGGCACAAATCCCTGTGTCTAGGGTCTGGGTGCAAACCTCGTATTCCTCATATTTGTTCTAAAAAAATACCACCAGATGTAGAAGGAAATCTTCCTAACTGCCATTGTGGCACCGGAGGTCTAGATAAACTCATATGTGCCCTCTTTACCCGTGTAAACCCCAAAGTTCTCTCAATATTAAGTGGCCGATCTATAATCTCGTGATAATCAAATATATTAAGAGGTGCTATAGCATCCTATATTTCAGGATTCAAGCCAGTCTCAATTTCTAGCTTTCCTATCACACTCTCAACCAAATAAGATACATGCCGATCTAAAGCAGTAAATTCTTTTTTATATTCTTGTATAGTCTTATTTTATTGTTGAAGTTGCAAGAAAAGTCAATTCTCTATCTCTTCTAACACTTGTAGGAATATACATATTATTAAACTCAGTAGTAAATAAATCCCCAAGTTCTTATAACATTACTTGTATCCACTTTGCATCAATTGTCTTCCACCAAAACCCCGCATTCTCACTCACATAAAAAGTAGCCAATGAAACTTCTATGTAGGAGTTAATTGCATTCTCTCAAATAATTTCTACTTATTACTTATCCATTCCTTTGCCTAATCTGAATTAGTGCCACCCACATATACAATGTGCTTAAGTTTAACAAATCTTTCAAGCAAGGTCAGATCATCAGTAACTATAGCGGATCTCACCTGAGAACTCTCACCGATCTAACTGTGTTGCTGATTGTTTTGTGAATATTCTAGGGCATTGGCTATACATCTAACAAACCCAATGATCTCCTGCAAATTAAGATCAGTTTTTTGTTCACCCTACCCCACAGTCTCTCCTCTCGTTGGCCTCCCATATCACACCTGAACAGGCAAAACATATGTTAACACCACGTCAAATTTTAAAAGCAAATAAAGTAAACAATTTCAAAAATCTTAGCCTACCTGTTAAGCAACTGTAGCTCTGATACTACTAAATGTCACATTTCCTGGAAAGGTGCAACACTAAACAAGCTGGTTAACATATATACCTCAAGGGTAAAGAGAGCTTTACAATAAACCTCAAAATAATCAGCAAAAGTATGGCTTAAATGTTACACACATCCATAAGTGAGAAGAGTTAACATAACAATATATTACAGACTACCTCTTCCTCTACAAGTGCTACACTCCAAAACAAAAGAAAAACAACTAAAACTCTGCTCACCCAACGTAATACTCTTGATTCTCCTAAAAGTAATCCTCTTTGACCTCTAGCAAATATTCTGACTCTGAACCTAAAAAAAATGTATTGGGAATGGGTCAACCTAATGGCTCAGTAGAGTATCCGGTGATTCTAAGTCCTAACATGAATTGACTATAATATGAGTGGTTAGAACAAACATACAAGTCTAAAAAGATGATACATATGTACTTAAGAATAATTTAACATATCGAGTATCACTTACAAATATTTTCTAATACTTTACCTCAAAAAATGAGAATAGCATATCGAGCAAGATTTGAAATCTTGTTAAACATATACATGAACGCCAAGCAAGACCTAAATATTAACTTCATTCCAATAAATATAACCAAAACAGTATAAACAAGTTTAAGACAAATATGAGACAAGTACAAGAACACCAACATGCAAATATGCTCCCTTATGCACAAGCCAACCTTCACTGAGCGCGAGAGACTTTTCTTATCACAATCAATTGATGTAGCATGTTCGACAGAACAAGTCCAACGTCATCACATGCACGCCAATAATCCGATTTAGGAAGTAGTAGGCTTAACTAGTACGTACTATCGAGACGTGAACGAGAGCGAGAAACCAGGCCATAAACTCCCAACTCTGGCAATAACACCCTTAACTAACTTTATTCGTCCTCCTTCGTGTGACATGCATAATCATAAATAAATATCAACAAAAAGGTCATCAAGTATATCAAAATAGATTTAATCCCCTCTCATTGTCATATTATCAACAAAAATATTATTTCACGTAATATGCCAAACATGTAGACTAAACTATAAATGCACAACCTAATTTGGTAACCAAGTAAAAAATAATTTGTTGTTCTTCCTTAAGTATCTTGTACACATGTATACTTATATTACCATGTAGATATCCGAGTATCCATTTAAGACCTATAAATAACCTAGTTATCCACCATTAAGCCCAACACAAAGAACTACTAATTTAGATTAGATAATCTGCCCAGTATTTTAATTGGCAGCAGGAATAGTCTGTACTCAAAAAATCATAACAACTTAACTACAAGGTAGAGCTAAACTATATACTTCTGAAAACTAAACTTAAAGAGCTACATCTCAGTATTTTATTTGACATGAAAATATTATTTTAAAATCCTATTAAACCCTTCCAAAGATAGACTTCAGAATTTGTCCAGTAACAGTTCCACATAACAGATTTCAAGCCACAAATTTTAAACCATAGTAATAATACTTAAAATAATATAAAATTTTTATATAGGCTATATGTGTGGTAGTATAACATATAAAATAACCAATTCCATATCTTAACTAAAAATATACATTTCTGAGCACCAAAATTACTACAATTTCTAGACTGTTCTGCAGATTTTCAACATACATCAACATACTTCACTTAAAATCCTTCCAAGTAATGTATAAGTGTTTCACTACTCATAATACTTCTCATAAATGTTTTAAAAACCTAAAAACACAAGATAACCTACCTCCAAACAAATCAAACCCAAGCCAGTTCAAGAAACTTCATGCAAATCTCTCTCTCATTTTTTTTCTTCTTCTCTTCCTCCCTTTTTCTCTCTTTTCTTTCTCCTTCTTTGTCTTTGTTTTTACCCTTTCCTTTCTCTTGTGGCCGAATAGCTAATGGTGAGTCTTTTACCTCGCTCTTTTCTTTTCTTTCTAATTTTTCCACTCAATTCTCTTTCCATTTTTTTTCTTTATTATTTGCCTTTGATTACTCGTCACCAAACATAGATGGCAAATGCAAAATCCTTTTATCCTCACGCTCTCACACATGCACATGCCACTAACCCCTAATGGCCAAGTTATGGTGATTGACCCTAAAGTTTTGCATAATTATATTTTAGCCCATAACTTAATTTCAACATTTATTTTATGTAGACAACTATGTAACACAATTATATTATTTCAATCAAACTTAAATGTGGTTAAACATAATAAAATGATTAGAAGCTAATTAAGATCGGGGTCTCACATATGTTCTTCTTTACAAATCCAATCCAAACTAAATTCGTCTTGATCCCTTCTGGGTGAGGATATGTAAGCAACCTTCGTTGGGTGCCGCCATGTCTAATTGGGTCTATGCCCGTGGGTAGTTAATGCTCAACTCAAGTCAATACATGAAGGTCATGTACGGTCTCCATTTCCCAACACAGATTTATATTCAAGAGTACAAGCCCTCAATTCAGGTTGACACAATATCGTGCACATTGCTCTATCAAGTCTCAGTTTTTTCCCATATTCCTAGATGAATAACCGTCATTATTGTTGGCTCCAGCATCTATGGATGCGTCCTTATGCCTAAGCGACCATTTCTCATTACTACTGGTTCCGGCTATTAGTCATAAGTGCTGTTATGTCAAGATGACCAATCGTCATTACTATTGGCTCTGACTTCTAGACATGCTTTACTCCTCACTCTCCAAAGCGACCAATTGTTGTTATAATTGGTCCCTGCTCTTAAGCAATGAGTTTCCCGGTCTTAATCCTATTTTTTTTCTATTCTCATAAAACACTAACCACCGTTACTATCGACTCCCACATCTAGGGATATGTCCGCATGTCTAAGCGACCAGTTGTCGTTACCATTGGCTCCAGCTCTTAGACATTACTTTTTAGTATCCTTAGATGCCCAATTGTTATCACCGTTGGCTACCGCTTCTAAGGATGCACCATGTGTCTAGCTGATCAAATGTTATTATTATTGGCTCCAACTCCTAGATATCTCTAGACGACCAATTGTTGTTACCATCGGCTCCGACTTTAAAGGATATATCCTTATGGCTAAGCGGCCAACCGTTATTACTATTGGCTCTGGCTCTTAGCAAGCTTTCAGTACATCCAGATGCTAATCTTTGTTACTATTGGCTCCGGCTTCTAGATGTACCTTAATGTATAAGCGACCAATTGTTGTTACTGTTGGTTCTGGATCTTAGACATGATTTTTCAGTATTCTTATCCAACCAATTGTTGTTACCGTTAGCTCCGAGTTCTAAGAATACTCCATTCATTTAGCGACCAATCGTTGTTACAGTTGGCTTTGGCTCTAGATAAGGTCTGATTTCACTTTCTTTTTGATATTGCTTGACGACCAATCGTAGTTATTACTGGCTCTCACTTTGAGTGATATCTCCAGTGTCCAAGTTACATTGTCTGATTCCTTTTTGGAAGCCTTATAAAGGTCCGACCTCATATTTTCTTATTCTTTGAGTCTGTTTTGAGTCTTTTATTTTTTTTTTTTTTTATGTTTTTACTACAAGATGTGTCATCCTTTTATGGTGATGTTCGCCGGCAAGCGGGCTCCCTCACCAAGGGGCTCTGTAGACACTCCATTTTTATAGTCTTTTTTATGGATTAAATTAAATAATTATTGGACTTCATTGTTAATTGAGTTTAATATTATTATTATTATAAGCTTAGGCCTACTAATATAATGAGCCTAATTTATTTAATCAAGTCCAATAAGGAGTCCGCTTTAATCTAATTTGTGTTCAGTCCAGTCCAGTCCAGGCCAGTTAGAGTCCACTACAATTGGTTAAACTAGCCCAGTTAGTTAGGTTTAACCCAAGATAAGGTCTGAAATTGTTATTGAGATTGTGATTGATTAGAAGACTTGTGATTTATCCTTGATACATATGATTAATCATTGATTTATATGAAAAGAGGGATCCACCGAAGAAGATCCTTCTCCTTCCATCTGGAGATAATTCCCGTACTTGGTTAATCTGAATTGAATTTTTAGAGATAATTATGTAATTAGGGAGAGATAATGTTTTGAAATTCAAAAAAAAAATTGGGTGAACCGGCCATTTTTTGATAAACCCATCATTTAACGGTCAGCTCGTCAGCTTAACCAGCCAGTTATTGGCCAACTAGCCGGTTAGTTGACTTTTTTCAAGTTTCAGATTTTCATCAACTATTCAGCATTATCACAAATCGCACACTAGGATAGTCATCATTATCATTTCTGATTCCCAGACCCTATATATAGGGTATTTGGGCTATATTTCAAGGGACAAGCTTTTTCTGTGTCGATCGTTTATACTGTTTCTTTCATGAAAGTGATAGATCATCTCTGAGGGGAATTTACTTGCATCATGGATTCATCATAAGGAGTTCCAAATCTTCTAAGCCAGTATCTCCTCGAGGTTCATTTACAGTTTTCAAGATTAGCTTAAATAATAATGGTCTAGAGCGTCTCCCATTTCCCGTCGTCACCATTTTATCATAAAATCAAAATAGTCTTTTACGTTTCTGAATCTAGGTCTAAGTCTCAGTATGTAGAGTACTTCCGATAGGACCAGAGTCAAATTACAGGGGTTTTGATTCTGGTTAGTCCAACTGGATATGTAGGCAATTCAATCCCCAATGTCGAGTTTAAGCCAAAAACATAAAATAAAATAAAAATCAACTTAGGGTTAGTTTTATCATATTTTTCAAGATGCATGTTCTTAAGACCAAAATTTTAAAAATCAAGTAGAGGTCAAAAGGGCACGACAAGTGCTTAATGCCTTTTCGTTGCGTAAGTTAGTCCCCAAACCCTTCCTTTGGTTTCGATAGATTAGTCGTCCTTTTGGACACCTTTGGGTTATTTTCAGATTTTTTTTAAATAAGATGGCGACTCTATAAAATTCTTAAGGATTTTTCCGAGGTGATTCACCACAGCCATTATAATGCATGTGAATAAAATTGGGGCCCAAAACCGAATCAAGGGCAGAACAGACTACTAGAATAAATTGGCTGGACTGAACTGAATTAAAGTAAAAATAAAAAGAAAATAAATCCTAGAAAAATAGACCAATTGGACAAGACCGAGCTAGAATGGACTTGATTAAAATACACGATAAAGTCTGTAAAGATGACATTTCTATAAATACCCTTGGTGAGGAAGCTCGTATGCGAGCGAACATAACAAAAATTAGCATATTTTTTTCTAGAGAAAATGAGAAAAAGACCACAGTACATATGACTGAGTGAGAATTGATAAGAAAAAGGGTCGACCTTTATAAGGCTTCTCACATACCGTAATAAAGGAAATATATGAATGTATTTCAGATAACCAAAAACAAGAAATAAAGAGGTGGAACTATAAATAAAAAGTTATAATATGTACTTAATCTACCCTGGAGATATCACTCGAACCTAGAGCCAATACTACGTGTAAGTGGTTGATTGTCGAGCAACATCCAAAAAAGCTGAGATGGAACTTTATCTGAAGCCGGAGCCAATAATGCGTGGAAGCAATTGCTTGTTAGATAAAGAGCACACTCTTAGTAGTTGAATCAAGAATGCATGAAAGCGGCTAAGTGCCAGATAAAAGGCGTACTCCCAGAAATCAGAACCAAAAAAATGTGGAAGTGGTTGGTGGTCTATGGACACTAGACACATTGCTAAGATTTGGAGCCAACAACGCATGGAAGCAGTTGATCGTTTAGTCACATAGAAATAGTAACTTTGAGAGACAAACCCAACAATGCATAGAAGCGATTGGTCACTTAAGAACATGAAAGTTAATATCTAAGAACCGGAACCAACAATGCATGGAAGCGATTGGCCATTTATAAGTGAGGAAGGAGGTACTTCTAGAGGCCGAAGCCTACAATGCATGAAAGTGGTTGGTCATGTAGAAAAAACCTAGAACAATGAACCTAAGAGCCAAAGCCACGATATGTGGAAGCGGTTGATTGCTTAGGAACACTAGAGAACCATGTCTTATACCACTACAAGAAAATCCACTTTTAGCGAAGGAATTTTCCATCCTAAAAGTGGGTAATCCATCCTTAAAGACTTTTAGCGACGGACTGTTCGTTGCTAAAAGTTTGTTGCCTATAACACCGTCATTAAAAATTTTCGATGGAATTTTGTGATCCGTTGGCAAAACTTTTACTTTTACCTACGGAAATAATTACTTCTAGCGACGGAATTTTCCATCGCTAAAAGTGTTTTCTAAATTTTTTCTAATTTTTGAATTTCTAAAAAATCTTTTAGCATTGGAATTTTCGTCGCTAAAAGTCGGTTGAAAATTTTTTTAGCGGCATCAATTATGTTGCTAAAAGTCTGTCTCTAAAAATGTTTATCATTTTGTAGAAGGACTTTTAGCAACGGAATTACGTCGCTAAAATCCAAAAGGCTATTTTTATTAATCTTTAAAATGTCAAATCTGTTTCAGACAACTAATTCTAATCAACTAATCCTTAAATAGTTTAATTATTTAAACTAGCATTCATCTTTACCAAATTTCAAGTAAAACAAATAAGATTTAAGATAGATGTTCACTGAATATAATGTATAATATATTACATCGTAAAGCTAAAAAAATAATAAAAAAATACAAGTTACATTGAATCTAAAAAAATTATAAAACCAAGGATTTGCTCCAAAGCCTGCACAAGAAAAAAAATACAAGTTACAAGTTAGGAGGCACGAAGGATGACCACGATTGCTAATTTACCAATCACCTTAACCAGGAGACTAGCCATAAGCTAGGTTGATTTTATGAAGCCTTTATAATGTATTTGCATATTATGAAGCACTAAGCAATGGCAAGAGAATAATATAACCAACCTATACAATTACACCGGTCACAGCCCCCACCATGAGACTATGTTATGCATTACATATCCAACAGACTGTTTGAAATACTGGCAGAAACACCCCAATGGTCTCAGAGAACATTTCATTTAGACAAATTCACAAACACATGGCAGTAGTATTTCATTGAGACAAAATTTACACACCCATGCAGATGGGTAATACAAGTATATGCTTACCAAATGGGATGGCCAACGACCCAAATCCCCAACCCTGAAAATCTGAAGTCTGAATTTCGAACAGCAATAGGGATATTTTGGTGTAATTTTCTGCTAACACAACTAAAATTTACCTTATTGATCTACAAAAGAAAAGGTCTTATATTACAGTTGACGAAAGAAAACGGCAAAATAGGTACTTACCGGCACGAGAACAGGAAGCACCAGGTTGGAGGCCCTTCTTCTTAATGATGAAGCTCGATCCAATGAAGGTGCTAGACGCAATGATAAGACTAAACCCAATCAAATTAGCAGTATACATGACCGCAACAAATCTAGGTCTTCTTTATGGCAAAAAATGAGTTTTTTTTTTATCTAATTGTAAGACAAACATGGATAATTAAAACCCTAGATTTCAATTTGGTCGTACAAGTACAACAATATGGGTCTTAGCATAGAAAATGTATTTCTTGGTCATAGAATTACATCAATGGGAGTTTTAGCATAGAAAATTTGCTTATTTGGTTTGAAAGTGCTCTGAGTTCGAGCTGTCAAATTTCTAATTTTCAATTAGAAGTTAGAACTTGCCTGTCAAATTTCTAATTCGAGCTACTAGTCACTCGTCATCGTCGCTATCGGTGATCTTCTCTCGAATCTGGAACGGGAAGAAACTTTGCCGATCTTTTCTAGGCTAGCATGAGTGCAACAGTGGAGACGCGGTGGCTGGCGACAGTGGAGATCGGCGGGGCAGAGGCATGCGGAGCTGTGGCAGACAGGCGTGCGTTGCTGTTATGCCGGCAGGGCATGCCTAGCTGCTAGCGTCGACGGGGCTATGGTGGCGAGGGTGGCAGGGGGTGCGGTAGTGGGGGCTGTAGAGAGAAGAGAGAGAGGCAGAGAGAAAATAGGGAGAGACGGTTGTGCGGCGGCGGGGAGAAAATAAAAGAATTAGGGTTTGTGTCCATTTAAGTAACTTTTTAGCGACGGATTTTGACTGTCGTTAAAAGTCCGTCGCTAAGAGTTACTAAAAATTTTCAAATAAATGAACTTTTAGCGACGGAACTAATCCGTCGCTAAACGTAATTTAAAAATTATTTTTCAAAAAAAAGTTTTTCAAAAAAGAAAGAATTTAACAAATTCAAATTAGCGACGGATTTATTATCGATAAAAGTCTGACGGTATAAGTCCATCGTTAAATATATTTACCGACGGACAATTCTGTGGGTATATATCTTTAGTGACGGACATTTATCGACGGACATATCCGTCGCTAAAAGTACTTTTTTGCGACGGGTATTAGTCCGCCTCTAAAATCCGTAGCTAAAACAGTTTTTCTTGTAGTGTACAAGAAAAGAGAGTAGTTAGAAATTGTGGATAACAGCACTTGGGAACAATTGCTCGTCTAGACACACCGAGAACCAAAAAAAATAAAAATAAAAATAAAATGAGCCACTCCAAGCCGATGCCAACAATCCCAAATAACAGTTGGTTGTTAAGCAACGAGTACATGATAAGTCAACTTTCTTCTAATGTTGACAAAGACAGTAACGTGACTAACATGTTTTAAATCTCTTCTAATATAGAAAGATAAGAAATGTAAACCTTCTTTGAACTTTTCTTCACAAAATGCACTAATTTTAGGCACGGTATACAAAATCGAATGAAATTTTGAAACTAACAAATCGATGTCAAGATTTTGCTTATTACATCTAGGATGCATGCAATTTATGTTGTTGATGCAAACATAATAGGATTTTGAATGAACCTTTTTCACTAAATGCCTGAGGGAACACATGCACCACTAATGCTTGATTATTTGTAAAATTAGAAGGAATTTGATCCTTTATCATCTTAATTCTATTTCAGCCCCATCTTTCGGATTTAGACTTGGGGATTCCCCTGTGTGTTGCGAGAGTGCGGAAAGGAGTTCACGAGGAGGTTCCGGTGAAGATAGTGGCTGCTGGGTTCAACAATTTTCTCAACAGGACGCACTTATTCATCAATAAAGAAAAGTGCCAGCTGATTGCTTTAAGTGAATGGTGGTGGTATACCCCTAAAAACATTTTATCTTCCATTTAGGGAGGGCACACTTAGCCCGCATGATTTTGTCAGCGTTATGGGAGTCTAGGTCATAGATCGACCTGTAGTATGGGTCAATGAGATGCGCAGCGACTTCGAGTATGTGGGGCAAATATTGAGACACATCTCATTATTCAAGAAGGGGTGGAAGGCGGGTTCAATCATACTCCAAAATTTTAAGAGGCATTTCTAGGGTGACCCAGCACAGGTTTGAGGCAGAGGTGGTGGATAAGTACATCTGAGAATTTTCCCTGTACATGTTAGGGGAGACGGTGTTCAGCGATGCCGATGATTCCATCCATCTATGGTGCTTAAGCGCAATGAACGACATAAGCCAAATTAAGGAACATAACTGGGGGATGTTTACTCTCTCCCAACTCTACCATTCTATGGGCTGGCATCCTCAAATCTGACTTGAATTACATGGGCAATGGTGATGTTTGGGAGTAACTATGTCTGCTTGCTCTTTAAAGTCCTGGAGTAGCGTCCCCTGAACTTGTCTAGGGATGCTAAGGTTTGAGTGTCGGCCATAAACAAATGAAGTTTTCGGCTAAATTAGGGTGTAACATCTCGATTTATAGAGAGTGTATTAACAACTACACTTGGATACCGGTAAGCTTGAAAACTTCAGATTTTGCATTTTCTTTATCCAGTTTCACATGTCTAAGAGAAATTCCAATGCAGACTTCCCTCTGAAAATGCCGAACGGGCAGCACCATTTGAGCAGGATTACAAGCTGACATTGAGCCACACTTTGTTGGATGGTTTTCATACCAACAGTTTTATCAGGCTATCGTGTGATCCCAAACAAGACCAGAGTCTCGAATTGTGCGTGATTCATCCATGGAAATGTCTACCCCAGAGACACTAAGGCACTGTTTGACAGAGCTTTTTTTTTTGGTCTTCAGTTTTTAAAGAGCAGCCTAATTTTTTTTTTTTTACAAAAACAAGTGGGTGTTTGATAACCCTTTTTTTTTTTAGTTTTTTTTTTGGGTGTTTGGTAACCCTTTTTATTTTGACTTTTTTTTTTGAGGTGGTTTGCGGTGGTGATGGTGGGGCGTAGCGGTGGTCGACGGTGGTGGTGGCCAGCGGTGGTTGTCGCCGGCAATGGCTGCCAGCGGTGGTGGCCGGAGGTGGATGCCGCCTGGCGGTGGCTGCCGGCGGCCGGAGGTAGTGGCCGTCGGGCGGCCGTGGCTGCCGACGGTGGTGGCCGGAGGCCACCAGCCGCCCGGTGGTGGTTGCCGGCGGCCGGAGGTGGCTGTCGGGCGGCGGTGGCTGCCGGAGGTGACTGCCGGCGGTGGTGGCCAGAGGTGGCTGCCGCCCGGTGGTGGTTGCCGGCGGCCGGAGGTGGCTGTCGGGCGGCGGTGGTGGCCATCGCCCACCGCTGTCCGGTGGTGGCTACCGGAGGCCAGAGGTGGCTGTCGGTGGCTACCGGGCGGCGGTGGGCGGTGGCTACCGACGGTGGGTGAGTTGTGATGGAGGTCTCAAAAAAAATTAAAGTGAAAACGAAAAGAGTTTTTTCCTCTTTTTTTTTTACTCTACAATTTAAAAAGCCACTTTTTAAATTGAAAAAAAAAAGTGGTACCAAACACTCCTATTTTTTCCAATTTTCAAAACTGAAAAAAAAAGAGCAAAAAAAAACCCTGTCAAACGGCCCCTAAAGCTTGCAGAGTGGCCCATGGAACTGAAGGAAGGAGTAACCGTAAGTTGTTATTTGAAGGATGGGGACACGAGATCGTAAAAATAAGGGCTAATTACACTTATGTCCCTGAGGTTTGGAGGTAATTATACGCGAGGACATTAAGTTTCAAAATATAACATACGTGACCAAAAACGTTAAAAAAAGTAACACTTCTATCCAACCCTCAGGATTTCGTCCAAAAAGTGTAATTTTTCGTCATTACGTATTGTGAAAATGGCAATACTAACCCTGTACAATATATCGTGAATAATTTTTATAATTTTCAAATTAGGATATCAAACCCTAATTTGATATCCTAAGTTTCTCTCTCCACAATTTAAACCCTAGATCTGAAGTCACCGCCAGCAGCCCCCCTCCGCCGCCCCATCAGCAGCCCCTTTCCCTCGCCCCACGCCGCCAGCAGCCCCCTTCGCCCCACCATCCGGCAGAACCACCCCACCACGCCGGCAAGCCCCTTGGCAAACCCAAGTTGTCGAGACGCCTCCGGCAAGCGCCTTGGCAAACCCACACCGCCGGCAGTCCCCCTCGCCCCACCATCCGAGAAAACAGAGAGATTCACACAACTGCAAACATCACATATTGTCATCACATCCCTGCGCCACCCTCCCTCACCCCGTAGCCGCCCCCCACCATACCTACACACCATTGCGACCCACCATCCCAACTTCCGTGAGCCAACTACTCAGCACCACCGCCGTTACCCACCACTGCCATAACCCACTTTTTTCTTCCCCAACCAAAACCCACCATCAATTCAACAACCCAAGAAAGGCATCCTACCGTGATTCCGAGTTATGGCATGAGAGAGAGAGAGAGAGAGAGAGAGAGAGAGTTGGGCGATTCGCGGTGTCTTGCGGCAGAAAGGGGTCTTGTGGCATGGTGGGGAAGGAGGGACAGCGACGACGTGGGGAGGAAGAGCGGGGCCGGGGCAGGGGTGGGGGTGCAGGATGAGGTGGGGTGGGAGTGCGGGGAAGCCGTGGCGTGGGATTGAATCTGAGAGATTGAGTTTAAAGATTGAATTTGAGAGAGAAAGGAGAAAGAACAAAAAAAAAGAAAAGATAAAAAAGAAAAATGGGAGGGGCAGAGTTTAAAGGGGTAGAGTGGGTATTTTATTTTAAAGTCAGGGGCAATCAAGTCTTTTTGTCAAAACCGTTAAGTATTTTTGTATTCCGTTTGTAAACTGACATAAGTGTTACATTTTGAAACTTTGTGTCCTCGCGTGTAATTACCCCCAAACCTCAGGGACATGGGTGTAATTAGCCCTATAAATAATCTATGCAGACTGAATTTGGCACCCTCTTGTCCGGTATTTTTTGTGCCTAATCGAATGCCGAATATAAAGGACCATGATGATGATAGGCATGGCATTAATTTTTGGCCCTAGATAGTGAATGTGTTACAACCAGATAGGAGCTTCGGAGCAATGCCGATCCCGCAGCCAAAACAAGAAGAAGATGTGTCCTAGTTAAGGGCTCCTTGGCATATTGGAAAGGTACACCGGAACACATTTAATTTACATTATTTGCCATTTTTATCCAATTCTAAGTTTGTCAATATGTGTATGTTCTTGCTAAGAAGCTCCAAGGCACGTACATGATGTTCTTTAGCCTCAAGAATATGGTAGTCTACTTGACTACCAAAATCTGGAGATATTGCGGCTCGGGTGACGATGCATCTGATTTCGCTATCTCACATGCCGAGGACTAGCATAGTTGTGGGGAAAGTACAAAGGGAAAGAAAAAAGCATTGGCCTCACGAGAGGGAAAGAAGAAGATGACCATCAACCCCCGGAAGAAGAATACTAGGCCCACTCTATTTGGCAAGCTAAAGGGGATATAAATCAACGATCCAATCTCGAATGCCTCATTCGACGGTGATGATGACGATCTTTGTGAGATTGATGCACTTGAAGGAAGTGGCTCCAGCTTCAAGGAAGAAGAAAAAAGCTCGAGCCAACTGATTATGAGCCGTTATCAAGAAGACTAGGAAGAGAAAGTCGATCCTTATTAAGCTTGGCTCTTATATGAAAAGCTTCCATGTTTGTTATGTACTTAAACATTTTTGAAAGCAAATGAAATTTGGCCTACATGCATGCGACGTGAATGATTAAGGATGCAATATGTCATGTGTATGCATGCCAATGAGTATGCAAAAGAGAAATGGAGCTTGAAGTTGGGATTGTATAGGAAAATAGATTAGCCAAAGAAACAAACTAATTTTTTTTTAAAAAAAATCCAAATATGTGTGCTAGTCGGTTTGTCATAATCATATTTTTTGAAAAAAGATGTGTCGGCCGGTACACTTATTGGCATTTAGGACCATATTCCGGCCAGTTTACCCTGCAATTTTTGTAATTCTGCTTAGTGATGTACTACTTTACAGCTAGGTATCAATACTGATTTTCTTCTACAAAAAACCTGCTTTCTGGTTAGAATTAACATATAAACTCCCAATGGCACAGCCAGTGGAAGATCAGCAAAATTTTGATGCCTAATTCCACTCTTTTACGAATTCTTTCAACAAGGTTGAGCTAATCAATATGGAAGTATGCTTCCACTTAAAATTGATCATGAGTTCCCGATCACTGTGGATTCATAAAGATATATTGAGACTGGGGAACAAGTTTTTTGAATCCTAAAGACCAAGTTCTGCAATTTACCCTTAATGAGCTTTGTCCGAATTATGAGGAACTTTCGCTTTAATGGACCTCCCAATTGAACTATCGATTAAATGTATCAAACCTTTGATCGTGGTAACAATATCCATCTATTGCCATCATAATATCTCTTGGCCAAACTCGATAACGAGGATAGATGATATGCCAATGGTAGGATATTGCACTGTGCCTTACTGAGAAGTTTCTTGGTGTTACAGGCCCGGAAGTGGCGATGTGAGGTTGTTTGATAATCTATCACATGTAGCACTCGAGAAAAGTGTCTAACACATGTGGTGGATGCAGAGACCATCAACGTATAATCGACGTCCCCAATGATCCAACCGCCGAATATTAAAGGTAGTCCTTTGCTCCTTAACATTCAGTTTCTAGATCATATGAGACTTATTGCGGACCCAAAAATAAAAGGTATCTCCTTGAAACCTACAACCCTGTTGTAGACACCCCATTTTTGTAGATATTTTTAATTAAATAAATAATGGATTTTATTATTAATTAGATTGCATTATTCAATCTAGGCTTAGTAATGTGATTTAGTCAATTAATTCAGTCCAGCCCAGTCTAATTGCATCGGTCCAGTCAAAGATCTAGATTTTATAATTTAATTGATTTAGTATGTCTAGGTAATTTGAAAAAATAATCTATGAATTATCCCTGATACAAAGATTTAATCAACTTATTTTATGGTTAAAAAGTAAATTATTCTGAATCTGGTATACCCTATCAGTGAAATCAAAGATAATTACCGAAAATAAGGTCAAATAATACCTCAAAATTCAAAAAAAAATTATTTTTTAATTAGTCAGGTGAGCCAGCTAGTTTTCTACTAATGAGTGGGTTAATTGACTTTTTGGGATTTTATCACTTATTCTGACTTATTTCTAGCCTTGCAGATTGGCACATCCAAGCTTATAAAATTCTACGACCCTAACTCTATAAATAGAGGTCTTAGCCTTCGCTTTGAGGGTCATAAAGCTTATTCTCTTTAGAGCTTGTGTTCATTTCTTCGTGAAGTGATATGTTGTCTCTGTCGAGATTCATAGCCGTTCATACTTACTCTCTAAAAGTTTTTTTACTCTTTGCATCGTGGTCATTCGGAGAGCATCCCTGAGTCTTTAAGGCAAGCTACTTCGAAAAGTGACCTTTAATAGCTTTCTAGCTTGGGAATTCATATAGATTTTCTCCCAATCCCATAGTCACATTTCTATTGAAAAGCAATAAAAAGAGTATTTTACATTTCTTTGTGTACATGTAGGATCAAAATGTAGACTACTTCCTAGAGGACCAGAGTCGAACGATGATGTTTTTGATTTCGGTTAGTCCGGCCAGATTTGTAGGCAATTCGACCCTTGATGTCAAGTTTAAGCCAAAAACATAAAAATAAACTTAGGATAAATTGTTTCATATCCTTCATGTTATGTGTTTCAAGGCCAATATTCACTGTAAATGAAGTGGAGACCAAAAGGGCGAGACGGGTGCCTACCATCTTCCCACTGTGTAACTTAGTCCCTGAATCTCTCTCTGGGTTTCGATAAACTAGTCGTCCTTTTGGACTCCTTTGAGTCATATCTAGGTTTTTCTTATTTTTCTTTAATTAAACAAGATGGTGACTCCATTAAAATCCCATTTTAAGATTTTTTTAGGCGGTTTGCCACAGTGGCGACTCTGCTGGGGTAAAGCAACTTAGGGACTAGACTAAAAAATTTTATTGATTTTTTCGTCTTGTTCTATTTTCTTTGTATTTTGTGATATGTACAATATGATATAAATATGGTACTTGAGCTTTTGTTTTCATACCTCATAAACGACCACATCTCACCCTTACCTACCTATTGGAGAGCGATAGTTGAACCCTTTGGTCTTCATGGTCACAAGGTGATCTTTCGATTGTGCTCTCAACTCTACAGTCTCGTACCAAATATTTCTTCTGGTTTCTTGATATATTAAACGACTTGTATACGTACCGGTGATCGTCCATTATTAACTTCCAAGTTACTGGTATTGAGAGAGAAACCATACACCCGGACCATTCCGTGTTCTTCCCTTTCTTGGGAGGATACCTATATTGCCCTATAACATATTGGCTAGGAAACCGACCAACGTTCTATCAACCAAACTGGTAATTTCGTAAAAGGGGGGACTCTTACTAATCGACTAGTTAATCCGGATCCAACCGGATGTTTAGTTAATATGTGCATTACTTGAAAAAAATTCAAAAGTGGTTGTTTTATATCCTAACCAACCCCACAGACCAATCGGCCAGTCTATCCATCAGGATGACCAGACGGTTAGTCAGAACCTTATCCTCTCAAAAATTCCTAAAAACAAACCTAATCCCATTGACCAACTGGCCAATTTATCTACCAGGTTACCAAATGTTAGTCAAAACCCTGACTATCTTAAGAATCTTCAAGTTCAAAACATCCAACCCACTGACTTACCGACCAGTTAACCCACCAGGTTACCGAACGGTTAGACAAAACCCTGACCATCCCAAGATTTTTCAAATTCAAGACTTCCAACCCACAGACTTATTGCCCAATTAACCCACCAGGTTATTGGACGTTTAGTCAGAATGCTAACCTTCCCAAGAATTTTTTAGTCAAAACATCCAACCCACTGACTTACTTGTCGGTTTAGTTATTAGGTTACCGGATAATTAGTCAGAACCATCCCTGCTCTAGAATTTTTTTTCCCAACGCACCCTTGACCATCGATCAACTGGCTGATTAACCTCCTGAGTGATCAAATAGTTCGTCAAAACTTTCCCTTTCCAGAATATTTTCAAGTCAAACCCTAAACCCACTAACCATGGCCGAGTGAACAGACGGTTAGTCAGAACCTTAACCTTCACGGAATTTTTTAGACATCAATGACCAACTACGATTAATCCACAAGGCTAACCGGAGAGTTAGTCCTTTCCCACTTTTCCAGACATTCTCCCAAAATCTAGAACTACCCACTGAACAACAAGACGGATAATGCATAAGGTTGACTGACCAGTTAATCAATGTCCAATTTCTGTCTGGTTATAAATCGACAAGTTTAATGTTTTCTTATGTGTGTTTCCTGATTATGTGGTCCTAATTTCTTTATTGAGTCATATGTTCTGTCCCGCTTTCTAGGATAATAAAAAATCAAAAGGAAAAAAGAGTTGAAGAAATAAATAGTGTGTATGTGCATCCTTTAATTGTGTCTTCCTAGTTTCTTAATTGAATCGTCCTTTCTTT
This sequence comes from Escallonia herrerae, assembly GCA_033070095.1. NCBI lineage: Eukaryota > Viridiplantae > Streptophyta > Magnoliopsida > Escalloniales > Escalloniaceae > Escallonia > Escallonia herrerae. The sequence continues at coordinate 1,067,107 of JAVXUP010000027.1, read as the reverse complement.
TCCCTTAATTCTTAAAAAGAAATTTGAAAAAACAAAAAGAAAAATTTTCAACTCTTAGAAGTCTCTTTTAGGGTTTGAATCAGATAGACATTGTATCTCTCTTGTGTCCATCCTTAGCAAATCGAGAGCATAGAAAATAAACTTTTCAAGAGCAAGAGGTAACTGCCCGATTTTGTATCGCTTGATTTTTTATCGACCAATCACTTCACGAACTTATAAAAAAGATGATGTTGAATTTAAGCCTAGTGGTCTATCTCCTTAAGACTTCTTCTTTACACTTTGGGGTGGTGACTCATTATCTTAAGCGTAATAATTAGAATTTTATTCCTTTAAAATGTAATGTCAAAAAACCTAACGGGAGAATTTGGTTTAAAACTTAGACATTCGAATGAGAATTTTGGTGACTATCATGACAAGGCCATGACTTATTTTCTTGGCCAACCTCCCACAACCCTCGTTCACCAAAAGCAAGACTAATCCTCAGAGACAGTGAGGTATCATATGGATGTCAAGACTTTCTCCAATGCAAAATTCACTTACTCCCTCTCCTAGCTTGGACCATTCATCTAAAATAAAAATAAAACGAAGAAGAAGAAGAAGCCCACCAAACTGGAAACCCTGAAAAGGGAAATCTAGACAAAAGTTAAGGCATGATAAAAAAAAATAGAAGAAAAAGCTCGCTAGACTGAAAATCCTGAAAAGTGCGGTCTAGGAAAAAGTTAGGGCATGATAAAAAAAAAAAGAAGAAGAAATAAAGAAAAAAGAGAGAGACCTCGAGAGAATGTAGGTTTGCACAAGTCTTTCTTGAAATGAGCATTCTTGATGATTGGAGGCCATTGATTGGCCATCACATATCATCCTGATTATCCTATGCTAAAATTTTAACACTTGCTAGCCTTTTGTACCTAAACAATGTAGCCTTTTTTTTTTGGAAGGCTATATTTCTAACCTCGGGGCGGCTAGTCTCCTTGTTTGTGCCTATGTCCTTAATAATGCAAAAAATTCAACTCAACATAAAAAGGTTTCCTTCATAGGAATGAAGGTTTAGAAGAAAAGTGATGATCGAAATCATTGTGATCATTTGTTCTATCTTGAAAGAAGGAAGAAGTATTGAAAGAAAAAGAGAAGACGAAGAAAAAGAACGAAAAAAGAGAGAGAAGAAACAGATAGGATTGAAGAATGAATATAAAAAATTCAGCACATAGAATTGCCATCGACTGAGTTCGAAGAATTTATATATCCAGAAGATCCAGTTTGAACTACGTCTGACTTCATTTCCCCAATGGGAATACATAGGCCGCTTGGTTACCTCCTAGGTTCAATCTCCTGGGCACACAATAGGGGCTCTAGATACATGTTTGGGTTTTTGAGCTTATTTACCATTCGTCTCTTAGCCCATACCCTGCCCTACATTATATCCCATATAAAGTCCTCTTTGAAGTTATACTTATTCAAAAGAGAAAAAGGTTCTCTTACATTTTGATAAGGTCGAGAAAAATTCTATATAAAAGAAAAAAGGAAGATAATGGTCCATGCACTTTTTTGAGCATGCTACATCATGACCTGATATGTTCATCTTCATGTTGGCTTGTTCACTGACCCTTCAGCTCTGATCTTCTGAACTTGATGTGTTCACCTCCTTATGGACTGATGAGGACACACTTATGTTCATGACCTATTTGCCCTACCGTACCCCGTACGACGACTATGCTCTGTACAACCACTTGATATATTTGCCACCACTTCAATGAGTTTAGGAGAAGCCTTATGACTTTATCTTGTGCCCTTTTATCATGCACTTGATATTCATATACTTTTGCTCAGCCTAGTCATAACATTGATGTGTTAACTAATCTTAGACCCGGACTCCATTAGCCTCACAAATTATATACTTTCGAAGCATACACATCAGCCTCACAGTTCATACACTGCCACTTCCATACATCCTCACTATCCACCTCTTGGGCTTAAAGAATTAACTTATTTCATAAATTTGCATGAAATTTAATTAATGATGAGGAATTAAAAATGTTTTAGATCAAAAACTTCATTGGTCTTCCCTATATGGGTAGAGATGGACATATCAACAAAGTGGGCACTATTGTCTTATATTTTAAATGGTATATAAAAAAAAGAATAAATCTTGAAGTGAATGATCGATTGATCATATTGTGTAATGAAATTGATTTTCAATTCAAACATGCTCTCGAACTTTAAAGGCATATTATCTTCGTCATAGATTCTTCTTTGTAAATGTCCTTAGGGGTTTCCCTTGCAATCCACCTCCCAAAAGGGTTATGCTAGAGTCAACCCGACTCGAATTTTTGTCTAGGGGCTCCACATGAGTCCCCTGTCCTTGAAATCAGGACAAGGTTTGTCTTAGGTCATTTTGTATGTTGCATTGTCGACATTTTTTTGTCTAAGGGTCTCTTGTGAGTCTCTTTTCATGACAGTTAGGATAGCGTCTGTCTTTGCTTGCATTTTATTTTTGTCCAAGGGCTCTGTCAAAACTCCCATCCCTTGACAGTCGAGATAGATTCTGGCTTCATCCAGCCCATTGCATGGTCCGTTTCATCTACATGTGTTTTGTCTGGGGGTTCCCTTCGAGTCCCCTTTCATGATAGTCATGTCAGTGTCTATCTTCCTTCAATCTAATACATGGTTAGTCTTGTCCATATGCATTTTGTCTAGGGGCTCCCTAGGAGTCCCCTCTAATAGTCAGGATAGTTTTTATCTATGTTTCCTTCTTGTACTCACTTAAAGGCTCTATTTGAGTCTCGACAGTTGTGATAATATCTGTCTTTTTTTGTTTGGTTTAGTGCATGGTGAGCATCGTCTGCATGCATTTTGTGGAAGGGGCTCTATAGTCCCGTTTTCATGATAGTTTTTATTTTGGTGCATTTTATCTTAACCCAGTGGCTCCAAATAAGTCCCATTCCCTGACTTCATGTTGTTTTTAGTCTTTATCTAGCTCATTGCATGGGCAGTTTTGTCTTCATGTGGGCTTCACGTGATTTCTGTCTCACGACAGGCGTGATACAGTTTTTCCTCGTCCAGTCCATTGCATGGTTAGTTTTGTCGGCATGCATTTTTTTCTTGGGGCTCCCCGTGATTCTCCATTCAGACAATCATGATAGTGCCCGTCTTCATCCAGTCCGTTGCATAGTCAGTTTTGTCTGCTTGCATTTTGTCTAGAGGCTCCTTGTGATTTTTCGTTCCTCAAAATTATGGTAGCGTCCATCTTTGTTATCCCATGGTCAGAATCACCTGCACACATTTTGTTTAGGGGCTCACTAGGATTCCTCTCTTACGATAGTCATGGTATTGTCTACCTTAGTTCCTTCGGTCCAGTGCATGGTAAGCTTATTGTCTAAGGGCTCCTCGGGTTCCCCTTTCACGACAATCATCTTATGGCTCATGGTAGAGTTGTCAAACGGGCCGGGCGGCCCGTGGGCTGGCCCGGCCCCGTCCATGAACAGTAGCGGCCCAGCACAAGCGGGCTTGGGGCCTGGGCCTGGACCAGGCCTCCAGTTTCAGCGAAAAAGCCCGGCCCGGCCCGGAAACGGCCCGGGTTTGGCCCGACCCGGGTCTGGCCCGGTCTGCGGCCCCACCACTTGTTTGAATTTTTGGTTTTTCCCCCCCTTTCTTCCACCCCTTTTCCAAAATTCCACTTTTACCCCCCCAACAGCAATATAACGGCTAGTTTGGGGGGTATTTTAGTCTAACCTATATTTTTCAACTCCTTTACACTCTTACCCTCCCCAACAACTATAAACGGATAGTTTGTAGGGGTATTTTGGTCTTTTGTGAAGTTTCTAAAATCTATAAATTCACACCATTTCTCTCTAATTTTTCACACCAATCTTCTTACTCTCTCTTACCTAAACATTCTATATTTCTACAAGCTTTGCTACTATTTTCCTCTCCAATTACTACTCTTGCTAATTACTACTAGTATTTACTAATTAGTACTCTTGTTTATTAATTACTAGTCTTGCTAAATTCTTTTTAATTACTACTCTTGCTAATTACTACTAGTATTTACTAATTAGTACTCTTGTTTATTAATTACTAGTCTTGCTAAATTCTTTTTAATTACTACTCTTGCTAATTACTACTAGTATTTACTAATTAGTACTCTTGTTTATTAATTACTAGTCTTGCTAAATTCTTTTTAATTACTAACTCTCTAATATTTGTTACTCGTTCATTCTTTTAATTGTTATTTCTTATTACTACTCTTATACTTGTGTATTTAGTTACTCTTACAAAGTTTAGCGTGAAATATGGCTGGATTATTGAAGAAAATGAGGCGTGCATCGTCATCACGAAAAACATCATCATCATCGCAAGCACCACCACCAGCACAAGCGCCAGCGCCACGGCCATCACAAACACCAATCCAAGCACCAACACAACCATTCGTTCCTGGACGAATGAGTACAGGCTGTATGATAGATACCCAAGCCAATTGGGAGTTCAATCAAAACATTCCAGATTTTGAATACACGCCTGATGAAGACCCCCCGCATTATAGTCAAGGACGCAGCTCGGTTGGCGAAGCTACTACTCCGTGGCATAATCTCAACCCTATGCCTGGTCATGATGAAGAAGGGCCGAGCAATGCCTCCGGTAATGAGCCAGAAGTCCAAAAGGGGAAAAAAAGAAAGCCGAGTGTTGGAATCATTTCGATGTAGTTACGGTGGACGGCATCCGAAAAGCTCGATGTAAGTACTGCGCTAAATTATTTTCGTCTGGTAGTGGTAATGGACATCTTAACAGGCATTACCCTCTGTGTGCACCTCGACAAGGCCACGTCGAACCTACCCAAACGCAGTTATCTTTTGACGGTAAGTTATTTGTTTATAATCAGCGAGAGCAAAGAGACGGTCTCGCTGAATTTGTTATTCATGATGAACAAGCCTTTTCTTTTGCCGATAATCCTAAGCACTCTAGATATATGAACACATACGTTCAACCTTTGTACAAAAAGGTTCATAGAAACACAACTAGATCCGATGCACTCCGACAGTACAATGCTGCTAAAGCACGCCTTATCGATTATTTCGATAAATTTGAAGGTAAAGTTAGTCTTACTTCTGATATTTGGCAATCTCCTTTACTTTTGTTAGTTATTCTTGTGTGACCGCTCATTGGATTGATGTAGATTGGGTTATGCACAAGAGAATCATCGCTTTCGAGCACTTCCCTTATCCGCATGATGGAATGAACATTGCTATTCTTATATTAAAAGCATGCACCACATTTAAAATTAAGGATAAGATTATGAGTGTTAGTTTTGATAATGCTTCTAATAATAAAGTTGCTGTTGCAGCTTTAAAGGAGACGCTTCAACCTGTACTTAATGGTGAATTATTTCATGTTCGCTGTGTTTGTCACATTATTAATTTAATTGTTCAAGATGGTTTAGCTGCTGCAGGAGATATTCTTCTCAAAATGAGGGGTATGACAGCGTATGTTAATAGCTCGAGTCCGAGAACACAACAATTTAAAACGTTGTGTGTTCAATATAATATGCCTCGCAGGAGAGCAGTTACAGATGTGGTCCACAGGTGGAACTCTACATACCACATGCTTTTACACATTCTGGCATACCGAGAAGTCTATACGCATTTTCTACTAACCCAGTTCCCAGCCGGCTTGCCAACTCAAGAGGAATGGCAGATGGCCACATACCTAGCTGAATTTTTGGAGGTATTCTACACGTCTACCAATTTATTGTCTGGTACGTACTATCCCACCTCTCCTCTCGCTGTAATAGAAATTCTGAAGATGGCTACAATGTTAACAAAATGGAGATATATAGGACCCTTTAAGGAAATAGTAAAAGTGATGGATCAAAAATTTAATAAATATTGGAGTAAACTGCCTGCTATTTTTACTGTGGCTACTTGTTTAGATCCTAGGTTAAAGTTGCATGGCGTGAACGCCTCGATACAAGAGATATCGAAATTAATGTGCTACACAGCAGAGGAGACAACCGCATTCACAGCAAAAGTGAGCAAGAGGTTTGAGGACTTGTTCAACGTCTATCGTAATTCTGCTGACGTGCGCGGGCGAGCTACATCATCATCCACTGTTGAGAGGTATTATGCGCCATACCTTCAGGGCTTTGAACATCTAGTAGCAAGACAACTACCAGGTGAAGGTACTTCTAATTCGGCAGGTTCGTATACTTTTTCCTCTTTTAATGAGATTGGTGTATATGCAAATACTGATCATTATTCTGATTTATCAAGGCAAGAACAGGTTAATTTTAATTTGTTAAATTTTTGGAAACAAAATCAAAACATGTATAAAACTTTATCCCAAATTGCACGGGATGTACTGCCAGTGCAAGCCTCCACGGTTGCTTCAGAGTCGGCATTTTCAGCCAGCGGGAGGGTTTTGGATGACAGGAGGAGTCGTCTTAACCCCGAGTCGCTCGAGCTATGTGTATGTTGGAAGGATTATCTTGATGCGAAATACCGCGAGCAAGATAAACCGATTGATGATAGGAAGAGCAGTGACTCGGATATTGAAGTACTTCTGGATGATTAGGTAATTTGTTTTTATTTTCCTCTTTTGATCCTTTTGGTTGACGTTGCAGATTTCTTGATCTTTGATTGCTGATATTTTGGATAGACATGCATTATTATTTTGATTGTTAGAATTTTAAGAATAAATTTTTTCACAAAATATACTTTTTTTCCATATATATAAAATAAATTTTTACAAGCAAGATATATATTTTTTCGTATATATAAAAAAATAGGTAACTTCGCCTGTTTGTTTACAAGCAGCCGGTCCCAAGCCCGGATAAAAGGAGGAGGGCCTATGAATACATTTATTATTTTTCTATATAAATTGTTATGTGTTAAGATTTTATTAATAAAGCTCATCAAGAAGAGTATGAAAATGTTTAACATATAATAAAAAATATAATGGCTAACAAATAAATATGTATATACATACATACATATATATGTATATTACTTATAATGAAATAAAAGGATAAAGATTAGGTTCGTTAAATTGTGAATATTGCCTAGAGATGAAATTTAAAATTGAATAACAAAAAATTGAAAAAAATTGAACAAGTCCTCAAACCTAGAGATGAAATTTAAAATTGCCTAGAGATGAATATTGCCTAGAGATGACTATTGCCTAGAGATGAAATTTAAAATTGAATAAGATTAGGTTACTTTTTTTAAAATTGAATTAGAAAAAAAAAAAGGGCCCGGGCCCGGCCCAAGCCCGGCCCTAGATATTGGGCCTAGGGCCAGGGCCTGGACTGGGCCTAGGTTTGCCTTCGGCAGGCCCGGCCCGGCCCGGTTGGCAGCCCCGCTGGCCCGGCCCCACAGCAGGCCCGATGGGCTTGGGCTGGGCCGGCCTAAGCCCGGCCCTTTGACATCTCTAGCTCATGGTCAGCATCGTTTACCTACATTGTTGTCTAGGAACTTCCTGTGATTCCCTTTTCAAGATAGTCGTGATAGTGCCGGTCTTTTCTTCACTCGGTTTATCTCATGCTCAACATTGTCTGTATGCATGTCATCTAGGGGCTCCCTATGGTTCCCCTTTCAGGATAGTTGTGACAATGTATGTCTTTCTCTAGTCCATTGCATGATCCATTTCGTCTGCGTGGACTTTTCTCCGAGTGCTCCTTGGGTAATTACCCTCTCCTGATGGTCAGGATACTATTTGTTTTGGTTTGCCCAGCTGTCACACCCCCTAGAGGGGGTGCAACGCTAAACGTGTCGGTTAACATATATATATTAAGGGGTGCAAACCTTCAACTCAACAGCAAAAGTATGGCTACAAACGTTACAGTCCTCTATTAGTGAGAAGATTGAACATAACATTATATTACAGACCACCTCTCTCCTATACAAGTGTTACACTCCAAAACAAAAAAAAGAAATATTAAAACTCTGCTTTACCCTGTTTAATACTCCTGACCTTCCTCAAGGTAATTTTCTTCAACCCCTAGCAAATAAATTATTCATTTGACAATTGTTTTGATAAACATTTGTACCCTTAGATTTCTCTTTTGAATTTGAATAAATTATTCCTTGACCAATTCATTGGCTCCAATAATTGCTCATATCGTGTATCCAGTATTTGTGGCCCTTTGCGTGTAGGTAATAAGTTGCTTGCTGGGCAATTCGTGCTAACTGACTTGCTTCCTTTTCTTTCCACTTTAAGGACAAGATTAACACTAGGGTAACATTTTAGTAAAGTCGTAGATTATTTTCATGTTCGCATGCATGTAATTTTAAGTAGCTTATGGATTTTGGCAGGTGAATTACTAGTCGACTTTATTAAATATTGAATTTGGACTCAGATTTTATCTATGAGATTTTTTATGAAGTTTTTTCCCCTTGAAATTAAGCATTTGAGATTTTGATGATTATGCAAAAAGTTTTAGATGCTCTACTCTACCATTGTGGCCGCCACATTAAAGAAATGATTAAGACTTTGATACACTAAAGACATATTGCAGCTACAAATAAGTCCCCCACCCCCACCCCCACCATGACCACACACAAAGTATGTGAACTTGAAAAATGATGATGACACATACCCAATTAACACTAATGTAGCTTCCTAGTTAATTCCAAAAGCATCATATAAGTTGTTTTAACGTATTCCCTCTACTTCATGGTTTCTATCCAAGGTAATTTTAATTTTCAAATGTGAACCCTAATCTTGTATCCAATTGTTGTTATACCCCTCAATACAAGTACCTACTTAGCTCTTGGTTGTCCTAAAGATCATTTGATTCCAACTATAGTCTTAATCGTTTTCTCAAAATTTGACATTCATCTTTTTGTTGGTAGAAGGAAAGACGACTGAAAGATAAAAAAAAGGTCTAGTAAACTTTCAAGCGCCAAAAACTATTGGTTGCCATTATATGAGTAAGAGATTTTTCACAGCACAAATTTTCCTATGTTACTTTCGATTAACGGAAAGATAATTGAAAGTTTGATAACATTTGGTTAGCTTTCAATCAACTGAAAGGGCTTTCGGCTGCAAATGCAGTTTTGCTGAAAATTTATTCTTAGTCAAATCTTCGTTAAACTTTCAACTATTTTTTTCACTCATGCAATGTAAAGTTCCTAGACTCAATCTACGCTACTGACATCAATTTAATCGCCCCAACAAGACTCTAGTTACATGATTGAAATACAATAAAATAAGAGTAAAGTTTTTCTTTGAACTTTTGTTAGACTTCTTTAGGCGTATGGGGAGAAAAAACTAGTACGTCAATTAAAATCAACATCGTGGGGAGAAAAAACTAGTACGCCAATATTTTGACCGAATCCTCAATCAAGGATGCTATCCTCATGATCAGAAAGTTTGTGTCTGAGTGAGTGAAAGATACACACCTATAATTGCGTCAAACTATATGGTTTAGTAATATGATGAATTTATAAAGGATCAGAAAAAGTATTGTCAAATAGATGTTAACAACCACAATAAAAGAGCTTTAGCCACTAAAAAAGGCATCAAGCTAAAAAGTACACAAGCTCTAGCCTCAACCAAGCCACCGTCTTATTTCTCACCAAAATCCAAACCCAAACCCAACCCCAAACCTAGACCTCGAAACCATTTATGCATCAATATGATGAATTATTTGCGTCTCCACCTTACAAGTTGCATTAACATTGCAAATTACAGCAAAAAATTATTCTAGAGAATTAGGTATTGTTTACTGTTGTTGCTAGTGGCCTAGCAGAAGGGACGATGAAGACAGTAAACTCGTGGCACAATGTGAATCGTAATAGTACACGAGACCTTCATCAAGGGTTTAATTGAATTTATTTCTCGATAATGCCTTATGAAGGATCAACAAATATTTGTTGATTTTGTTGCTTAATTATCAAATTGACACATTCTGTGATAATTTGGTAAATTGGTTTAGTCCTTATTTCTTTTGATTTTGTAGGTATTATTGTTGGTGAGAGCAGGTTGGGTTTTGTTTAAAGTTGTAGATGGTAGTGAGAGGTGTATGGCAAGTGGTTGTAGTAGTTTTGGCTCGAGAACGTAACATCTTATCTAATGTAGGCTACACTAGTTTTTAAGGTTACCTTGAAAGACATTACTAAGGATATCATGAGTACCTATTGGCTATAGTTTTGAGGAAAACAACTGCAGTGTGGTGGGACGTTGATTTCGAGTAGTTACTAATAATATGAAAACTTCTTTCGAGAGCTCGGGTTACGCTATCTAATTTTGTTGCTGGTGATGCTACTTCTGAAGCTCTTAACTCCAGGGATAATCATGACTTCCATATGTCCATATTTCAAGAAGGTTTCCTTGGGCTTAACGAAGATTGGCCAAGAAACAAAAGCAAGCCTCCGATTTTATCCCACATCAACAGGATCATTGAGATTATGAAGGCCGACTAATTATATCCCCAATTAGCTAGAGAGAGATATTGTGGGCTATTTTGTGATAAGGTTAAGTTTGGAGAAATTTAACACCCAAAGAGAGATTAAGGTAATGTTTGAAAATGGTATATGTTTTCAGGCTTTTCTTCAATTTTGTAAACTGAAAAAAATACATTGATGTTTGGTAGACAGTTTTGATTTTTTTCCCCTCAATTTTTTAAACTAGTTAGCAATTTTTGGCCTGTTTTTGAAAATTCCATTTTGGAGTTTTGGTTTTTGTTTTGCATCCAACCTTCAAGCTTTAATAGAAGCAATTTCCTATCCACATTTTTACAAAACTCATTCCTCATTTCATCATTTCCACCACCCACTAGTTACACTCTAAGCCTCCACTACCACCACCAACAGACAACCACCATTGACGCCCTACTGTCGTGCCACCACAGTTTTGCTCTATTGTCACCGCCCTACTGTTGTCATACTCACAAATTTGTCACATTACCACCACAATCTGCCTTATCATCGCCACCTCACCGCCATCGCCACCCCACGAATCTGCCCTACCATTGCATCACATCAACTAATCAGACCAAATCCCAACTACCATTTTAACCACCAAGAACACTAGTAGAACTGGCGCTACTGCCTTAACCACCACTCACCACCAAGCACCACCACGTGCACCCACCCGAAAATCAACACCACCCAAAAATATCAAATCAACGTCAAATCGTCGATCTCCACCAATCCTAACCACCTGCCATTGATCTCACCACTACGGTTGACACCGTCGATCTTCACTGTTGTCTTTCCACCGTCGTCAATCTCATTATATATGGTTTGTGGTTCTATGTAACTTTGTTGTGGTAGTGCTTTTGGCAGTTGCTCGTGATGGATTGTGGTTAGTGGTTATGCTTGATGGTGATACTGGGGCGCGATGATGTTGGTTGGTAGTAATGGCGACTTGTGTATTGGAGAAGAATGAAAAGAAAAGAAAACAAAACAAGACTTTCTTTAAAGAAACGAATATAACAAAGTGAAATGTCAAATAGTTACATTTTTTTTTCGAAAGAAAAACCACAACTATTTTTGGTTTTTATTTTACAAAAATCAAAACTAAAAACTAAAAAGATGTCAAACATCCTTAAGATCGTAATAAGCAATCCAGGTGCCACGCATGACAATTGACAATGCCTCCTTCAAAACGAAGTAAATAACTATGCCATAGGAAAATTACATATATGGTCCTTTAACTATTATAGTTATGAGCGTTCAGGACGTTGTTTATCAAATGTTTCAATGTCGTTCACTATTTATGGTTATCATTTTGGTCCTTCTCATCTCTTTTGGCAGTTAAGTGGTCAAAATGAGGGACAAATATGACAATCTATACATTTTGACCCAAAAAGCCTAGTTTACCGTGATTGACCTGATTTTGACCCTATTCTTCTCCTTAACCACCACCCTAAATGCAAACGTCGCCATATCTCACATTCATATTCACCAACACGTCACACTATCAACACCACCAACAATTAGGTTGGTGGTTATGGCAGATTGGGATGATGGTGGACAATCAAGATAGTGGTTTGTGGTGGATTGGAATGGTTGTGGTGGCACATGTAGCAATGATAATGGCCGGTAGTTGCACAATTTTTTTGGTTATTGGTGATCAAAGGGAGAGGGAGCAACGGTTGAGGGTAATTGGGAAGTGTGGTGGTGGTACAGGGAACGATAAATAGAGAATGGAGGGGAGAAGAGGCAACAATAAATAACTTAATGGTGTGGGGGATGGTGGATGGGCATGGGAGGGGAGAGGTGACAGTAGGAAGTGGTGGTGGTGGTGGTGCAGGGGGACGGTGGATGGGGATAGAAGGGGATATGGGCAACAGAAAATGGGGTGGTACTGCTGGGGGACGATGGATGAGGATGAGAAGGGAGAGCATCGAAAATTGGGGTAGTAGTACGGGGGATGGTAAGGATGGGGATGGGAGGGGAGAGAAGGCTGCGGAAAGGATGGTGACTCTGTAGAGGATGGTGGAGGGGGAAGGGAGAGGAGAGTGACGATTCAGCGAGTTGCCTTGTGAGTTTGGTATCAAGTTGGTTTTCAAATTTTCTTCGAAGACTTATTATTCTTCTACGGTTTTGTCCTCATTTTTTTACTGTGACCGGTTAATGATCAAAATTAGTGATTGGGGATAAGAAAGATCACATGACAATACATAATGAACGACACAGAAACATTTAATAAATAGTAAATTGAACGCACGTAACCCCAATAGTTAAGGGACCATCTTTGTAATTTACCACTTGAGCGGTCATGCAACCTTAAAGGCTAAAGCTATAGAAAGAATCCCGCACATCTCACGTTCCTTATTTTACCTTTAACACACACAGACACACACTCTCTACCCTAGGGTTTCGTAATTAACTGAAATCTACTTGTCGGATACTCTCTTTCAGATTCCAGATCAAAGATGGTATTTTCTGCAAAATTAACCGATTTTCTTCGTGATTTCGATCTCAAACTTCTGTTAATTATGCATCATTAATATTACAGGAAGGTGGAGGTAGTTTGGAGGCGCAAATAGAGTTTCTGTTAAACGTGGAGAAGCAGATGAGGCTCAACGGCGACGTGGCCGGTACGAGGAAGGCTGTAATTGATATACTACAACTCTGCTTCGAAGCTCGCGCTTGGAAGACCCTCAACGATCAGATTGTCTTGTTATCGAAGCGACGTGGTCAGCTTAAACAGGTATATAGTAATGTTCTGATTGCCGCTTCTTTTGCCTTTCTTATTCTCCTTATCAAATTTACTGCAAAACACTAGAGTCTCGATTGCTAAAATGCTGCTTGTATTGTTAGTCCGTCGGTCTAATTGATGATTTATGACGATTGAGTTATAATAAAACTATAAAAGGATTTTTCTTTTTGCTTCACTACTTGAATAAAACTGACACCCTGTGCAGTTGCTTCTATGCTTTGTGCGTGTACCTGTTTGCCTATATATGGCGTATATAAAGTTGTCGACCCAGGATCTTGAGTGAGACGGGATAGCTTTAACTTAAGCAGCTTTTTGTATATTTGAGAAACAATGTCCTACGAAATGGCTGATAATTGTTACTTGATTTTTGTTTTTGATTTTGATTCATGGAACAAAATTAGTAATGGTGGAGGTATCTAGATAATGAGCAAACGCCTAACTTACATGGACTCGGTATGAGAGTGTGAGTTGTATACATGTCCAAATGTCTTATTAGTCTAATTTTCAGAACCCAAGACACAGACACCGCAAAATATTCATATCTATAGGTTTTTTAGTTATTCCTTAGTTAACATGGTGTTTCATGTGATGCACATTGTTTTACTTTAAAACTTGTATCATATCAAAACGATAACGAATTAAAAGAAACACTACAACTAGTGTTGTCAGTGGCATATCCTATGAGGTGTGTCGGACACATCCCATATCCATGTCCAAGTGTTGAGCGTCGAACATGGATACTTCACGCATTTTGAAGAGTACACGCAATATAGGCTAACAAATCAATGGCAGTGTATGAAAGTACGAAGCTTTGAGGACATAATATCTAAATCTTTTTTCTTGTTTCGGTAAACGGGCTAAAACTGATATTGGTAATCACAATTTTTTTTATGCACATATCTCCTCAACATATTCATCTCTCTTGTTGTCTAAGTAGAGGAGATTCTGGTCAGAAGCATAGATGTCCAGGCCCATGTCTATGTATGTGGTGTATAGGAATTTTTGAGTTAGAGGAGGATTCTCGGTGGACATAATGAAGTGCTGCACTAGTTCCACAATTTCAGGAGCAACTGCTCACTCTAGTCCCCAATGTAGGTCCACCATTGCATATATTTTTACCCATTAGTGCGTGCATGCATTGTATGTGCGTGCGTGTACGGCTGCTGCGTAGGAAGAGATGGACTTTTGCCGGCATAAGCACCACTTTGATAGCTTGTCACTTATCTCCTCCTGTATGTAAACTTACCTCTCTTTTCCAAACTTGGATCCACCCAATTTCGTATGCTTGTAATATTTTTTGTGCAAATTTATCTTGATTAGTGATTTATACCGCTTCAGTTATGTTATATTTTGACATGGGTTTTGTTTCTGGCTTTTTTGTGCAAGATTGTGGTATTTATATTGTTGGTTCAAAAAGTTAGTGTAGAGAGCATACTAATATCGTTTATGGGGATTTTCTTTCAATAACAGGCCGTGACTGCGATGGTCCAGCAAGCCATGCAATATATTGATGAGACACCAGACATTGAAACTAAGGTCGAACTCATTAAAACACTAAACAGTGTATCCGCTGGAAAGGTGTGCATTGCTTTAACTGCATAAATATATTTGATCTTTTTTTCATCTGTTGCATTTATTAATGGGCCTTATGCGAATTAGATTTACGTTGAGATAGAGAGGGCACGGTTGATCAAGAAACTCGCAAGGATTAAGGAAGAGCAGGGGCACATTGCCGAGGCTGCTGATCTAATGCAAGAAATTGCGGTTAGTAAACAATGAGTTTTCAAGCTGTAAAATACATTATGTAGGTTTATCTTTGAGAAATACTTCTGATGGTATGGACTTGCAGGTAGAAACTTTTGGAGCAATGGCTAAGACTGAAAAAATAGCTTTCATTCTGGAGCAAGTATGCACATTTTTCTGATCATTCTGAGTCTTTGCTAATTGTTACGGTTACGAAGAATAAAAAGGCAATAAAGGTGGAATATCAACTTTTCAGGTTCGTCTATGTTTAGACCGCCAGGACTACGTGCGTGCACAAATACTGTCAAGAAAGATTAGTCCAAGAGTTTTTGATGCTGATACTTCAAAAGAAAAGAAAAAACCCAAAGAAGGAGAAAGTATTGTGGAAGAGGCCCCGGCTGATATACCATCGTTGTCGGAGTTGAAACGTATCTATTATGAATTGATGATACGGTATGTTTATATCTCCTTTCCTTTTTTATTCTTTGGACATCTTTGGAAGCATTCATCTTTTCAGTCTCCTGTATTTGTGCACACGTGAGTTTGCTGAAGCTTGCTGCTTTAGCATATGATTATTAGTTCATTATAAAATGATCTTCTTTCTCTTTTTGACATTGACGGGCCTAATGTTTAGAATTCCAAAATATACCATGCAAAAAGTAGATACAGCTAAAGTAAGGATACTGATGCTCTTGTCGAGCTTTGTTTGTTTATGCTTCTTGTTTTCAGACTGCTATTTGTACCTAGTGGTTATCATATTTAAGTAAAAAACTTGTCTCCCAAACATATGCATCTTTATAGAGATAATGATACTTTAGTTATCCAAATACAAGATTGTAACCTTTAATATATCCCAATTGACCCATCTAATATCCTTATCCAAGCTTAGCTTTATTATAAACCTTTTTTTTCCATCTTTGGAAAATAATTGTAGTTATCTTTGATGTGACAACCAAAGTCGTCCAATTGGAAGCCGTCAATTGAGGTTTTGATCACTGATGTGCACCATTTGCCATTTATCTTAGCCAAACTTACTAGTTGTTGTAATTAGGTGTAGCGTTTAAATGCTCTTTTTTAGCATTACCTTTTTTGTTTAGTTATTTACTTGTTGTATCTTGGCTTAAGATAGGATGTTCGCTTAGTAGCACCAACGCCGAAATCAAACTAACACAGAACATGGCATTTTTCATAAAACCCTAACTTTTGACATGGTGGGACACATCATGTACTGGGCATGTGTATATTGTTGGTATGCACAAGTAATTAACCAATATCGTATCAATTAATTTAGCAATTAAACCATTCACTATAAGCAGAAGCCTGAAAGGGATTCACAACTTGTCATTTTTTCATCGACGGTAAAGTAATCCTAGAATTTGTCAATGAAAGAAGCAGATAAGTCCAATTCAAAGGTCTGAACCTCTTACTTACGGGGAAGTCGTGGCAACTATTGGGGTCAGACATGAAATTTAGGCATAATTCCAGTCATACCCTTCACTTTAGGGTGTAATCCCACTCAAATGCACACATTTGGCATAATATCACCTTTGTTACTTGACCAAGCCAAAAACAGACGCCCTGTTATTTTTGCCGTGAAATGACTGAGCTTCCCTGGTGCTAAAAACCCATATCCATCTTCCATCTACCCACCATCTTCCAAAATCCTTTTTTTGCACTTAATTAAGGAAATCGATAATTTTATGACTTGCATCCAATGCGCTCCCAGCCTTACCCTCACCTGATTTTTAACCCATGCTGATGCTTTGGCCAAAATGAAGCACCTTTGCTTCATAGCCTTTAGGTCAAGTTGGGTGATCATGTGTATGTGTGAGCCTTCATGGTGGACATTGGGGTCCTAAACATCTTCCCACCATCTTATCTCATCATTAGTAATAGCAAAATCCATCCTGAATATTCTTAGTAAGCTTATGTCTAACCTATTGGGGTCCTCTTGTTCTCGCACCAACATACATCATGACTTATAATATTCTGTCCGCTTATGAAAGAAGCCCTCTAAGGGGGCTTAGTTGGTATATTTCTATTTGAAATTAGATTCATGATGCTGATAACTTTTGGTTGTTCTTTTGAGCTGTAGTTGTCTTATTTTTCTTCAAACTTCCTTCTATTGTTGTTGAGGCTCCTTGTTTGCTCGTTGCTGGTTGACTTACCTTTTCTGCACACACACACTCACGCGTGCACACCCACCCACCCACCCACACACACACAACACACTCAGACAACGTGAAACTCTATTTCTCCCTTTCAGATCTTTGAATTTCATAATGCTAAACAATAAGCAGAGAAGAAAATCATGTTTCCGGAAAGTTACAGCTCTTCTGGAGGTCTGGTTGTTTTTGTTTGTGTCAAACATATCTTTTTCACACAATTGACTTTACTTACCCAAATACTGGCTTTTATTGTTCCAATTTCATAAACGGAGAAGAAAGTGACGTAGCTGATACATGCGCACTACTCTGTTACAACTAGTTTTGGACTCAATGATATGGTTAAGGGCATGGGATATGTGTCCGACATGTCCAGATCCTTATTTACGCAACATGTATCTCATATATTTTACTTGCATGGAGTGTGAACAAAGAGAGAGTGAAAGAATCTTAGTTGGGAACGGCTGGACTAAATGCATCTTCTTGAGTTAATATTTACCACTGTGCAGTTATATGTAAATTTTCTTTTTCTTATATCATGTCACTCCATCCCAAACTAAATGTCTGGAATGCAGTTTTCTTCCGCCCAATAATAGTTGTCGTGAACATTTGATTAATGCATTAATCATCCTTTTTCTGAAATAACCTTGCTACCGTTAACATAAGTGGCTTTTGGTCTATCTATCTAAGGGTAATACATGGATTCCAAGTATTGATTTTTATTTTCAAAGAGCATTAACTACTTGTTCATAAAAAGTTGGTACTCCAAAAAGGGATTATTATTTTGGGACAGAGGAAGCGTACATTTTTGACTAAAAACTTAAAGCACCAGCTGGTGGTATATACTGAATTTTATGATCTTTTTGAACTTAGTGGCAAAGTTATAGTTTATGCTCCCTGTACCTTCAAAAGGTGTTGACTTACTTGAAGTTGTCTCTGCAATCCAACTTCTAATAATAAACCAGTGGTCCTACCATAGTGATGCCACACGTATAAGCTGATTATTTGCCTCTTCATTTGCTATGTAGTAAGAATCTTGTTTGCCATGTTTGGAGTGTAATGGTTGATTTCAAATAGGTTAAGGGAGAGGTGGAGGTTAGCACCGTCTTGTCTTGGTGGTCCATTTTCCAGGAGAGAAACTAGCGTGCTTTTGATTTTCCTAGACCATTTTTGCTCTTCTTTCTACGTCTCCTTTCCTTTTGAAATTTGAAAAACAAAAACCTTGGTTCAGGATGAAAATCCTTGTTCATATAATCCATGTTGTATCTCATGCAATTGTTGCTTCAAATTTCTAGGAATCAACTACACAACGCAAAGAGTGTAGCAAGCATGAGATGAGAGACTTTTATTTTGTGACATAGTTAGATGTACGAAATGGATGTGTGTGGATTTTGGCTGATGGTCTCTCTTCTCCGTCTCCCACCGCGGTAAAGTTTTCCCTTCCCCTTTGCGTTGATCTCTCCCCACCCCACCCCACACCATTGCCACCAGCTGCGCCCTCCAACTGTCACGGCCATCCAACATATCTGGATAGATATGACACATGCAGCCACGTCCATGGTAGCTACAAACCGGATCGGTGACTACGAAATTCTTTGTTTGTTTTTTTATTTTGGGGGGGGGGGATTTTTTTTTTGGCGCGGGGGGTGGGGGGGTTGGTGTTATATTTACTGTCGGACGAGTGAGAAAGCAGGCAGTAATTTGTGTGGGAGAAGTCAGGAGAGAAAGGAGGAGATATTGCAGATTGACAAAATGGACTTCACAGTAATTCATTACTCATATCAAATGAATGTACTTGATATGTAGTTATTATGTGATTTCTGGATGGCTGTCCGTTTGGTCAAACTTCTATCAAATATTGAGAAGACAAGATATTAAGTTGAAGTTTTTGCACAATTTTCAGATGCAGAACTGGGTAGGTGATTGAATCCATCTTTCTTCTTGCCCTTGCTCGTGATCATAAACTAGTAGAGTTACCTTGTTCATCAGCATTCATTATCCTGACAAAATCCTGTATATAAAGAGAACCGCTCAATTCCACTCCATCCATCAAGTAAATCAATAGGTTTCCCTTTGCTGCTGTTTCATTGCCACATGTAGTTGGCTGTGCGAGCCTGAGAGGTTTGGCGAGTTCAAATTCAGAGTGAGTTAAGATGGTCTATAAACTTAGTGTTCCAGATGCTCATTACCAATCTATATATATTCATCCACTTTCTTTCAGCCTGGAATAAAGCAGAAAATTTTGGCCAAGATGCTAATCTCGTTCAGTAAACTAGTAAGTCAAAAAAGGTCATGCACCGACTGACAAATCCTGCTTAGATAGGGATTACTTGCTGGTTTTAAAGTTGCAATCCCATAAGAAATAAAATTGCACTTTTGATGGACATTCTGGACGAAACACAAAGATGTTCTTTTAAGCCAAGGTGCAGAGCTTTGTGTTTAAAGCAAAAGAGTGTTGTGGCAAAGATATCTAATTTCTAGAAGAGTGAGAAAAAGTGACTCAAAAGCAGAGAGTTCTTCAGGGTATGATGGTGATGATGGTCAGAATGAGGCAGTTCAAGATTGTGGTCAGGGTGACTAGGTGATGAGAGAGACGATTCAGTATCTGAATCGGCTGAAGGAGAGTGATTAGGTGGCTACTCTCCCCAGCCCACTGGAAAGCCCCTTCTTTCTGGTGGTCTACATCAAGTCCATTGAATGTTGATGTTGATTTTGGATTTCAGAGACAGTCAAATGGTTTTGGAATACTTTTTTGGGGTTAGAGTTGGACGGAAAAGAGTAAAAGGCTTTGCATTGTTTGAGAAGTTGGTTTGAAAGTCACCTGGCAGTAAGTTGTATGGTTCTTCCTTATCAAGGGAGTTGAAAAGATTGGAGAGGGTCTATTGATTATGATGGGGTTGAGGGAAAGGAAGGGGAACTGGCTGTGATGGTTCTGAGGTGGGGTTTTATTCTTTTGCTTGTTTTAAGATGAGGCATAAAGTTATCGTGGACTGTCCAGGGGCTGACTAATTTCCGGAAAACAATAAAGGTGAAAGTTGTGGTAACTAAGTAGAAACCAATAATTACGTGTTTGCAAACTAAGTTGGAATTCATCTCCACAACTACTATTTTTTATTAAGGGCTAACCGATGTGGATTGGTTACATTGGGGGGTATTCCTATGTTACATGGACTCTTCAAAATGGGTGAAGTACCCGTGTCGGGCACTCGACACTTGAACATGGGTACGAGATATGTGTCCAACACATCCCATTGGATATGCTACTAAGAACAGATGATGGAAGATGAAGGTCTAAGGAGGAAGAAGTCCAGATCTGGGTAGGGGAGAGAGAGAGAGGAGAGAACGCCATGGGTGATGGAAGATCAAGTTGAAGGAAGAAGAAGATGAAGAGTCCAGATCTGGTAGGGGGAGAGAGGGAAGGAGGGAGGAGATTTTAACGTTTTCAGATTTTTGCACTAGAGGTACAACAGTGCCTTTTTATATCCTTAATGAATGCTTTCAGACTTTATTGGAGTTGATAAATCTACCGTTCGAGGGGGATATTCTCACTTCGTCTAAAGGAGGGCAATCAACTGCAAAGTCTTTTTTGGACATATTTTGTATCTATCTGATAGGGAGGAGATTTGCCCTAATATGCCTCGGTAGTGAATAGCCGATTTACTACATTGCACAAAAATGTAGGGAAAGTACTTGCAACTGAAATAAAACATCAATTTTCATTTTTGGCTTTTTTCCAACGCCGAGTTCATTTTTGTTTGTTCACCCCATGCAGGTACTACTCTCATAACAATGACTACCTTGAAATATGCCGATGTTACAAGTCTATATATGAGATCCCTTCTGTCAAAGAAAACCCAGCTCTGTGGATACCGGTAAAGAATCTTATTGATCTGTGCTTTTGTGTTACGCTTTTGCTGATGGATGGATGTCTTCCAAAAACTTGATTGAAATAAACTGTTATCGACTTGTTGCATGCAGGTGTTGAGGAAAATTTGTTGGTATTTGGTTCTGTCACCACATGATCCTATGCAGTCAAGCCTTCTAAACTCCACCTTGGAGGACAAGAATCTTTCAGAAATTCGGCATTTCTGGTACATTCTGTGCCCCTTTTCCTGCTATTTTGACTTTTTTGTTTTCCCCCCTTTCCCCTATTGTCTGGTTTGGGCACTGTTAGTTATGTACTCATGCTTTTCTAATGCTTTTAGGCAGCTGTTGAAACAATTAATTACGATGGAGGTCATCCAGTGGACAGCTCTATGGAGTACGTTTAAGGACGAGTTTGAGAATGAGAAGAACATGCTTGGTGGGTCTCTAGGTGACAAAGCTGCAGAAGATCTCAGGCAGAGAGTAATAGAACACGTAAACTTCTGCTACACCCACTCTCTTTTTCATAATTTGAATAATCTGAAGCCTTTGGTTTTGCTAATTTTGTCAAATTCGTGGTCTGTAGAACATCCTAGTTGTCTCGAAGTATTACGCACGGATAACCTTGGCAAGACTTGCGGAGCTACTGTGTCTCACTTTTCAGGTTTGCCTATACCAGAGATGGCAATCACTTTGTTTTTTTCTCTAATATTTGAAGGTTCTGAGACTTCGCTCTAACAAACATGTGGGAACTTGTAACTGTTGAGTCAAATATAAAAGAACAAAGGGAAGGGGCCGGCGTGTGCTACCCCCATTGCGGGTCTTGGACCATTTGAAATTTGAAATTGGATATAGAACTTTCATCAGTAAGGAAACTCTCATTGTTGGTAACTCCATAGCTGACTCCCCAACTTGAAGTCATCTTATAGCAGCCCTATGAATGGCTTAAAGATCAGCTGGAAATAGATACACCCCCCCCCCTCCTTTCTCCCCCACCCCATCCCGATGTCCCTCCCTCCTTGCCTCTCGTTCTAATGGCTTTGATGTCTGTTGATTTGGTAAATTTGTGCTTCTCAAGTTTGTATGCGAAGTTCCAAGTCCTGGATATGTGTCGTTTTAGTTTTTACATGGGTTAGCTCAATTCCTATGCCTGTATAAATAATGATCCATTTATACATAATACTAGCTCCGCTTCTGCTGCAGGAAGCTGAGAAGCATCTTTCAGATATGGTCGTCTCCAAAGCACTAGTGGCAAAAATCGATAGGCCAATGGGTGTTGTCAGTTTCCAGACAGCGAAGGATAGCAATGACATTCTAAACTCATGGGCTATGAACTTGGAGAAGCTGCTTGATCTCGTGGAGAAGAGTTGCCACCAAATCCACAAGGAAACAATGGTTCACAAAGCTGCCTTGAAAGTTTGAAACGGCTGAAATCATTGACGGCAGTTGAGTTCTATAATGACCGCTGATGTCCGTTGTCGAGGAAAACATTAATGAAATGCTACTGAACTTTATTGAAATCTTGTTGAAATGTGGTGCTTTTATAGAGCTTGCAGAGTGGCCCATGTTCTGCTTTGTTTTGAGGACTGAAGACGGAAAGAGTAATTCTTGCTTTAAGTTTCTGCCTTTGGTTTCTCGTTCTGTTGTGTGATTACTTTCGGGACTTCTATTCATTGTTTTCACTCGATGAAACTAGTAAAGCAAGAATTTGCGTGGTAGCTCGGGCTGGTAACTCTTCTCTTTGGCAAATATGACGAGGTTGTGAATGCTGAGGTAGAGGCTCGCCAGCATCCACTTCAGCTTCGAAATTGAGGTCTACCGCTACGCACCCGAACAAGAGCAAAGGAAAAAGATTTAAAGGATAAATTACATGTAGAACTCTGGGGATTTATTATAATTACACTCTGTGTTCAGTACTTATTAACTATTTTTGTCATACCGAATTAAATTTTTTTCTTTTTACAATTGATAGAGTTAATAGAATCTATGAAAAGATGATAATATCTCTTATAAAACAATAGAGGACAAATTACACTTAGAACCCTTGAGGTTTACCTTTATTACACTCAGCCTAGATCTGACAAGTTCAACGCCTCTACACCGGCAAGATAACCCCATGCTCACCACTACCCTTCCACCACCATAAAAAACAATTTATGTGCAGTTGTGAAATGTACCCACTGGTCTACCGACTATGTTTCCTTTTTTGTTTATGTTATGAACAGGATGAGAGTCAATGTAACTCTCCGAGGAATTATCGATGCTTAGGCTATTGTCTAAATAGATTTAGGCTCAACAGGCATACTTGTATACTATAGTTCAGGGTTGCAGCTTCTCTGCTTGCTTGAAAAGGTTCATATCGTAAAGCTCTAAAGGGCAGGTTTTGCTCGCCGGACAACTCTGATCCATTAGCTTCTTTGATAAGCTTCTATATATTTCATGTTGAGAACTCTGAGAACTGGCCTATATTATTTGTGCGTGGGAGATGGTGGAAAATCTGGTTCTGACTCGATTGTGTGGTGGCCATGGTTGGCCCAACCCAAACCCAACTAAGTATATCGAGCTAAAAAAGTCGATGTCTTATCGTGTTTCTCCCTCCCATGTGGGGGCTATGGAGACAAAAGAGTTTTTTTTTTGGGTTAAGATAGAAATATATACCAAGGTAAAAGAAATGTACAAGAACAGTCAATGGTAGAGCACTGCGCAGCATATACACTACAGTACTACAAAAGGAGCCCTATACTAAGCTAGAGCGATTACAAAAACACCAGAGGAAAGACCCGACGCCATAAAACCAGAGAGGAGGCAAACATCAGCCAAGCATGCTATGTACGATCTAAACAGGCCTGCTGGAAACCATCACCAGTTCTGGAAGCAAAAGACGCCAGAGCTAATGCTGAATTCAAAATGCATTCCTTTCCTCGAACAATATGTACAGAGTGAAACTCATCACATCTAGCTAGCAGGGTCACCCGGGCAGAGTAGGGTCAGCTAGAGGAGCCCGACCTGTCAACTGCAAAAGAGCAGTAGAGTGAGGTAACAACAAGATAATATGCAAATAGGTGAGACTATGTGTGGGCCCAGAAGAGCCGAAATTAATGGCGCCAGAGAACCATCAGGACTAGAGAAATGATCAACACAGGCACGCATGACATCCCAGGCTGAGTTGAACAAGACTAAGCCCGCAGTATAGGAGTGTACACTACTGCCCTCAGATAGCTGGATTGCACAAAAAGCTAGCGAAGAAGGTGCTGGACAAGAGCATCAGATTAGAGGTTTGAGAGGGTAAAGGGGGGAAAGAAGTGAGGAAACCCGAAATGGGGGTCTTCGCAAATTTGCGCTTGTTGTCGCCAATTTGTGTAGTTGTTGTAAACCACTATCTTGAAGTGGCCCGAGTCTGTCAGCGAAATAAAGTCAGCGCACGCTTGATACCGCAAACGAGGTAGCGAGAAGGTTTGATTCCAGAAGACCACATCATTTTGAGCTTTCCAGACGTGCCACAGCAGCCACAATTCAAACCATTGGGGGATGGGGAAGTTGGAGTTGGGGAGGGAGGCATCAGTAAGCAAGGGTGCCTGCCAGACGTCCTTAATGGGAGGGCATTCAAAGAACAGATGTTGGTGGGTTTCAGATGTAGCCGAGCAAAGGGGGCATTGGTCCGTGACAAGGCATCTCCTTTGAACCAGTTCTGAACCAAGAGCTAAACATTCATGAATCAGTTGCCATAGAAAGTACTTGATTTTTTTTCCGGAATTGGTAGGTGCCATAATGTCTTCCAGGAGCTAGGCGACATGCACTGTTCCTGAGGGGCAAGGCCACCAGAGTGGGTTAGAAGGTACTTGTAGGCTTTACTGACTGAGAAGTGGCCAGTCTTACTGGGAGGCCAGAAAGGTCCATCAGCCATTCCCTCAGGCAGTAAGTGGAGGCCAAAAATGTGAGCGGAGACATCAGAAGGAAACATGTTCAGCACCAAGTTCATGTTCCAAGACCGAGTGTGTGGAAGGAACAAATGAGCAACAATCCAAGTAGAATTGTAGTGGGGATATAAGTTTGCATTCTGTTCGGAGGCACGTTGGGTAGCCACCAATCCATCAAAACAGAAATTGAGCGCCCATCTCCTACATGCCATTGAATGCCTTGTTTAAAAACATGATGCCCAACGAGAATACTACGCCAAACCCAGGAACAGATTGTTGGCGTCTGATGTTGAAAAAGTCGTGGTTGGGGAAGTATCGTCCTTTAAGGACTCGTGCGAGTAAGGTCTCTGGCATAGACCAGATTTTCCAAGCTTGCTTGAATAGTAAGGCTTCATTAAAACCACGAAAGGAACGGAAGCCATGACCTCCAGATCCTTTAGGAAGGCAGACACTGGGCCAAGCAACCCAGTGGATAGAGGTATGAGAGGCATCACCCGACCACCAAAAATCTGGCTAGAATTTGGTCTAATTGTTTGCAAACCCAGACCAAAAATTTATAGACGGACATGTAATGAATTAGGAGGGAAGAAAGCACTGAGTCAATGAGGGTAGCACTCCCTGCCTTACTCAGGAGTAGGCCTATCCAATGAGCGCACTGATTTTGAACTCTCAGAATAATGTCTTTGAAAATGGCTTTTCTATTGTCTACCACGTCTAACTGAACCCCAAGGTATTTACCAAAACTAACCCCATGTTGGAAGTCTAAAGCCGCTGTAATCTGTGCTTAGATATCTGAAGGAGTGTTGGGACTAAGAGTAAGGTGGGATTTCTGCTAGCTGATCTGTTGACACGAAAGGGAGCAGTAGGAAGATAGAACCCGCATCAACGCAGTTACTGACCTACCAATGTTGGATTTAAGGGTAAAAAAGAGGTACACATCATCTGCTTACATGAGGTGGGACACAGGTGGAGATAGAGGCCCTACGCGGATCCCCCGGATAAGTCCTCGGGCCTCTGCTTGCTGTAGGGCTGAAGAGAGAACCTCTGAGCAGAGGATAAAAAGGAAGGGCGAAAAGGGGTCCCATTGTCTGATACTGCAGGAAGGCACAAAATGAGGTGTGGGGGCTCTGTTTACAAGAACGGAGAAGGACACGGTAGTAATGCATTGCATGATCAAATGAATCCAATAGGAGGGAAATCCAGATCGGGAAAGAACCACCTCGACAAAATACCAACGCAATCTATCAAAAGCCTTACTTATGTCTAGTTTAAGAGCCAGGAGATAGGTTTTCCCCTTAGTACATCGACGAACACAATCTGTCAATTCTTGAGCCAAGATGGTGTTGTCTGAAAGACATCTCCCGGAAACAAATGCATTTTGATAAGGTGAGACTAAATCATCCATGAACGGCTTCATCCGATTCACCAAGACCTTAGAGATGGCTTTATACACTACTGTGCAGAGGCTGATAGGGCAAAAATCGAAAGCAAGCAGAGGTAGCTCCACTATAGGCACCAAGGAAAGAAATGTACGATTGACTTCTGTAAGCAGACGACCTGAGTTGAGAAAGGAAAGGACACTCTGAACCACCAATGGGCCCATGACATGCTAGCAGCGCTAGGATACCATCCGGGCCAGGAGCTTTAAAACCCCCAATTTGAAAGAGAGAGGTTTTGATTTCCACCGGGGTGAAAGCAGCTCTTGAGTGGGCTATTTGGCTGGGCAATAAGGATCGGGAAGGGATGGACGATAACAGCAAGAAATTCAATGTCGCAACATCTGTGGGGGAGAAAAGAGTGCAAAAATGCTCAGTCAGCGTTGTCCGGATCTCCCCGTCAGTGAGAATAATGCCCTCGGCCGAACGAAGGGAAAGTATTTGGGTGTGGCTTCTCTTGATGATTGTAGAGGCATGAAAAAATTGGGTGTTACGATCACTAGAGTCTAGCCAAAGGGCCTTACCACCCTGAGCCCAATAAATCTCTTTAGAAAGGAGCAGAAAGTCCAAACGGTTGCGAAGATAAAAATTAGCGTAGCCACCGGCTTGAGAGGTTTGGAGAAGTTGTTTGGTGTCGTGGATATCCTTTTCTAGGGGACCAAACTGGGATTGACTTCATTTCAGGAGAGAAGAGAGCAAAGAACCGAGGTGGCGCATTAGCTGAAAAAGGGGAGAGCCCACAAAATGTTGGCTCCCGCTGACTTGGATCAGAGAGAAACAGGCAGGATGAGTAAACCACATTGCTTCAAATCGACGCAGTCTAGGAAATTGTGTATGTTGCGAAGGGTGTCACATAGGAGTGGAGCATGATCCGCTCGCTGGATGGCAAGGTTGTAGACAACTGCCTCGGGATTGTTCATACCCTATTCTGGTCGCACCCCAAGACCCGCCAAGGGACCCACTTTGCACGACACATCACCCAGTCAGCGGTCAACTTTTCAACGCTCGAGGGCCGGTCAAAGCAACGCATGCTCAAGTCACGTGAACCATTCGTGAAGCGACTTCGGCGTGCCTTCCACCCCAAGGGGTCGGCCACCCCAAAGGGTCGGCCTCCCCCAAGGGTCGGCCTCCCTTGGGGGTCGGCCACCCTCGGGGGGTCGGCCACCCAAAGGGGTAGGGGGTCGGCCTCCCTCTAGGCTCGGCCTCCCCCAAGCGTCGGCCTCCCTTGGGGGTCGGCCACCCCATGGGGGTCGGCCACCTGCCTTGAACACCGACGCCGTCACCTTTGACCCCACCCCATTGTCACGACGACCGTCGCTCGCGGCCGCACTCCGCCATAGTCGCGACAACCGTCGCTCTCGGCCGTGCCCCTTCGTCGCGATGACCGTCGCCCGTAGTCTCGATGACCGTCACTTGTGGCCGCTCTGTCGCCATGACAACCGTCGCTCACGGTCGCGCGCCATCCACGCAACGACCCTCGTCGCTCGGAGATCACTCTGCGACCCTCGTCGCCCGCACTCAACCGCGCCCCATGCGCTGCAATCATGTTATATGCCTACGGGATAGGCTACTCCTCCAGGACACTATCTCCGCCAGGGTGCCTGCGTGACTAGCCTACGTGCTCTGGCACTGGGGGCTCGCGTCGGCACCCCTAAGGACTATGACCCCCGGGTCACTCGGAGACGGGAGCAGGTCTTCGGAAGGGCATCTTGCCTAGTCCACCTGGCAGCTGGGCGTCGGGTCTTCCCCACCGCTGCCAGACCTGTGGGATTCAGTAAGGGCTTGGACTGGAGGCTGGGGCAACGGGCTACTCTGACCATGCTACCGCGGCATGATCAGTCTCCTCAGACAGGCAGAGAGATGTTGCAAGGGCAGGGCAGCACGAACTTAGGAACCGGCAGTCCAACGAAGGGTCAGTGCGTTGGCCCCCTGGTGACGTGTCGTTCCCAGGGGCGACACATGTCAACTTATGACACATGCACATTTTTGCCTATAAATAGTGGACTTTGGAGCTTTTTCAAGGATCTTTCTCTCATTTTGAGCTTTTCACTTTCTCTCTCTAAAAAGACATTCTCTCTGGAATTCTAGTGAGAGAAACACACTTGGCTCCCGTCCACGAACCCTCGACGCTGCACCCTTGTCACGGACTGTAGACTGTCGGTCCTGTTCATCGTCACCCTGCCTGCGCAGCGCTGCCAGCCCTCACGACCTGTCTGGGGAGCCTTGCCCTCGGCCCTTACGCCGTCCTTGCTGTCTCCCGCGTTGCCTATCTGGAAGCTGACTCAGACCGCATCCTTTGTGGCACCTCCACGTAGCATCGAACCATTTTCCGCATCATCATTTTGGCGACTCCGCTGGGGAGGTGAGCATCGTGTTGCAGTCTGCATATCTTCCAGACTCGGGCACCATGCATGTGCAGCGGAGGGCTATGAGGACTACCAACAGTGCAGTTCATTCCTTGCCTGACACACTCACGTAACCATGCCTCAGCAACGTATGGCTACTAGAACTACCGGTCACATCCTCTACCCAGCCATCCAAGAGGCCGTCATTTCCAGACTTGGAGAATATTCAAGCTAACATTGTTCTACGGGCACCACCCTTGGTGTTATGTCTCACTTCATTCGGGGCTTCACCCCTTGCCTACCCCAAACAAGCCAAGCTCCCTACCCCTTCTGCATGCCTCTCATTGCAGCGACTTGATACGTGGTGCGCGGGGTGGCTCGAGCCACGCTACTAAGTCCCAACTCCGTCAGCCGACATCCCCCTCGGGCAGTGCGACCTCGCGGGCATGCATGCAACACATCTTGCCAACCCACCCGTGCCTCGGTCACTTAGTCGGTCGTCGATGCCGACCCACCGCCGAGCTCCTCCCCCCTCTTCGACACTTAGAAAAATTTCTTCATTTTTCGCGGTCGGGTCATCACCCCCGCGACTTCGCTCGGCACCCTCCCCCCTCTTCGACACTTAGAAAAATTTCTTCATTTTTCGCGGTCGGGTCATCACCCCCGCGACTTTGCTCAGCACCCTCCTCCGTCTTCAACACTTAGAAAAATTTCTTCATTTTTCGCGGTCGGGTCATCACCCCCGCGACTTCGCTCGGCACCCTCCCCTCTTTTCGACACTTAGAAACATTTCTCCATTTTTCGCGGTCGGGTCATCACCCCCGCAACTTCACTCGTCGCCCTTGTCACTCTTCAACACTTAGAAACATTTCTCCATTTTTCGCGGTCGAGTCATCACCCCCGCGACTTCACTCGTCGCCCTTGTCACTCTTCAACACTTAGAAATATTTCTCCATTTTTCGCGGTCGGGTCATCACCCTAATTCTACACTTAGAAAAATTTTCATAAAAAGTTTTCACCCTCCGGTGCTCTCTCCAACACTTAGAAAATTTTTCACGAAAATTTTCATCAATCCCCAACCTCCCTCTTTCTCTCCCTTTCACCTCAAAATTATTTCTCCCGCCAAATTTTACATCCCCTCTCATGCTCCTTTTATAGGCTCCACAAAAAAAAAAAAAAATTTCGCATTGCAATTTTTTATTTCCAAAGTCAAAATAAAAAAGCGGCCCAGATGGGCAGAACCCGAACCGCGAGGGCCCCGACCCGCGCCTGCCCCGGCCCGTTTCCCCTCTCTTTTTATTTATTTATTCAGCTTGAACGGGTCAACCCGCCCGCCCGTTGACCCGACCTGACCCAAACCTAATTTCCCCAACCCTAATTTCCCTTCTCTTTCTCTCTTCTCCTAGCGCCGCACCTGCCTCGCGCCGCCGACGGCAGTTCGGCCTCCCTTCCGCGCCGACCACCTCGCTCCACCGACCCCCCCACCCCGCCGACCCCCCCCTCGGCCCCTTGGCCGACCCCCCCCTCGGCCTCTCTCTCTCCCTCTTCCCCGAACCCGCAAGCCCCACGGCGCCATGGCCGCTGGAGACTTCTCCTTCCCTTCGTCTTTTTTTCTCTCTGCTTCGGCCCCTCCCCGCAACCCACCTGGCCGACCCCACTACCCCGCCGACCCCCCCACCCCGCCGACCCCCCCTCGGCCCCTTGGTCGACCCCCCCCCCTCGGCCTCTCTCTCTCTCCCTCTTCCCCGAACCCGCAAGCCCCACGGCGCCATGGCCGCCGGAGACTTCTCCTTCCCTTCGTCTTTTTTTCTCTCTGCTTCGGCCCCTCCCCGCAACCCACCTGGCCGACCCCACTACCCCGCCGACCCCCCCTCGGCCCCTTGGCCGACCCCCCCCTCGGCCTCTCTCTCTCTCCCTCTTCCCCGAACCCGCAAGCCCCACAGCGCCATGGCCGCCGGAGACTTCTCCTTCCCTTCGTCTTTTTTTCTCTCTGCTTCGGCCCCTCCCTGCAACCCACCTGGCCGACCCCACTACCCCGCCGACCCCCCTGCTACCCCGACCCCCCCTCGGCCTCTCTCTCTCTCCCTCTTCCCCGATCCCGTAAGCCCGCATTGCGTGGCCGAAGGCGCTGCGCCGCCGACCCTTTCTTGTTTCATCTCCACCCCGCCGACCCCCCTGCTACCCCAACTACCCCCCTCAGCCCCACCATACCTCTCTCCTCTCCCCCGCCCCACGGCCGGCCACGGCCGCCTGCCGCCGCCGCGCCATCCTCTCCATCTTCATTCTTCTTTTCTTTTTCCCGCACATCCCCAAAGCCAAGGCCAAAAATAAAAAAAAAAAAATTCTCTTTTTTTCCAACCTTGACCGCTGTGCATCGCTCGCGCACATGCGCCTGTCGCCCGGCCTTCACCTCCGCGACGCCCGTCGCCCGAACACCGTCTCCGCCACCCTTGTCGCCCATACTTCATCCTTGCGGCGCCCGTCACCCGGACTTCATCTTTAAGTCGCCCGGACGCCGCCTTCCGCAACACTCGTTGCCCAGAGCCCGGGCGTCGACTCAGCGACCCCCAGTTGTCCGTCGCCCTCGGGCGCCGTCTCCGCGACCCTCATCACTAGTCACCCGGATGCCGCCTTCCGCAACACTCGTTGCCCAAAGCCCGGGCGTTGACTCGGTGACCCCCAGTTGCCCGTCGCCCGGGCGCCGTCTTCGCAACACTCGTCGCTCGTCGCCCGAGGCGCCGTCTCCGCGACCCTCGTCGCTTGTCGTCCGGGCGCTGTCTCCGTGCCCCTCGCTGCCCGGGGGCTGTCTCCGCGACCCTCGTCGCCCGCCTTCGTCACTCAAAGACGATGTCAATAACTTTTCGGCCAAACGACATCAACATCTTACTATGTGTTTATGCGTGCGGCGCCCGCTCGGGTTGCCCCTCCGCGCACGCCGCACGCAGGGGGCTATGTTCCCAACTTATTCTGGTTGCAATCAAGGGCCCACTAGCAGACCCACTTTGTGCGACCCCCCTCCCCTTTCTTGTTTTAGTTTCACTGCTTTTTTTGGTTTGAAAAATACATTTTCACCATTTTCACAACGCTAACAAAAGCACCCACCATTTTCAAAAGGCAACACCGCATTCAGCCTCCACAGCCACAGCGCCACACCTTCGGCCCGCTGCCCATCCCCCGGGCGCCGTCTTCGCAACACTCGTTGCCCATCACTCGGGCGCCGACTCCGTGACCCCCAGTTGCACGTCGCTAGGGCGCCGTCTTCACAACACTCGTCGCTCGTCGCCCGGGCGCCGTCTCCGCGACGCCCGTCGCCCGGAGGCCGCCTCCCGCAACCCTCGTTGCCCGTCACCCGGGGGGCTGTCTCCGTGACCCTTGTCCCTCGTCGCCTGGGTGCCATCTCTACGACCCTCGTCACCAACGCCGTGCGCACCTCCTGCAAACCTCGTTGCCAGTAGTCCGGGGGCTATCTCCGCGATCCCAGTTGCCTATCGCCCGGGCGCCATCTCTGCGACCCTTATCGCTCGTCACCCGGGCGCCTTCCGTGACGCCCGTCGCCAGCACCATGCCCACCTTCCGCAACACTCATTGCCCATCGCCTGGGGGCTATCTCCGCGACCCTCATCGCTAGTCACCCGGGCACCGTCTCCGCGACCCACGTCGCCAGCGCCGTGCATACCTTCCATGCGGACCCCCGCCACCAGCGCCGTGCGCACCTTTCGCAACTCTTGTCGCCCGTGTCACTTGCGTTCGCACGCCGGCTCTACAACTCTCATCGCCCTCACACATTTGTTGCTCGCGTCCGTGCTACAGCTCCGTGCTCCCGTCACCCGCGCTCCTTCGCGACTCTTGTCGCCCGCGTCCGCGCGACAGCTCTGCGACTCTCGTCACAGGCCGTCCAACTCCGCGACTCTCGTCGCCCGCGTGCCGTCTCCTCGAACTACGTCGCCTGTGCCAACTCATCGCGCTCTCTATAATGTGCGCTCAGTGCCAATGGTCACTTGATGCATTGCCATGACGACATCACTAAGTATTGCTTCGCGACAGTCGTCGCCGCGCCCTGGCGCCATGCTTATGATGCGTGCCCCAGGCACTAGGTATTGCTCCGCGACAGTCGTCGCCACGCGCTGGTGCCATGCTTATGATGCGTGCCCCAGGCACCAGGTATTGCTCCGCGACGTTCGTCGCCGCGCCCATCCGCCATTCTCATCATGCGTGCCCACGGCACCAACTCTAGCTCCGCGACGTTCGTCGCCGCGCCCGTGCTCCATCTTCATGATACGTGCCCCCGGCACTAACTTTAGCTCCGCGACGTTCGTCGCCGCGCCCGTGCGCCATCTTCATGATACGTGCCCCCGGCACCAAGTATAGCTCCGCGACGTTCGTCGTCGCGCCCGTGCGCCATTCTCATCATGCGTGCCCCCGGCACCAACTGTAGCTCCGCGACGTTCGTCGCCGCGCCCGTGCGCCATCTTCATGATACGTGCCCCCGGCACCAAGTTTAGCTCCGCGACGATCGTCGCCGCGCCCGTGCGCTATTCTCATCATGCGTGCCCCCGGCACCAAGTATATGCTCCGCGACGTTCGTCGCCGCACCCATGCGCCATTCTTATCACATGTGCCCCGGCACAAAGTATTTCTTCGCGACGTTCGTCGCCGCACCACTTTCATGACATGTGCTCCGGCACTAAGTATTGTCCCCGCGACAATCGTCGCCATATCCATGCACCACGACCATGTTACAAGCCTCCGGGCATAACACCCGTTCACCACACCATGCGCCCCCACCATGGGCATGGAAGATCTTCAACCCACTCTCTAGAGTGTGCGGCATTCTGGAGGCTCCGCTTGTAGTGCTCCTGCACGAGGACCCCTCCCTGCGGCATGGGCTGAGCGCCAGCACGGGCTAGTGCCATCGCCGGCACAATCAACTACGGGATGGGCTCACAACCTTGAAGCCATCGCCGGCACAATCAAACTACGGGATGGGCTCACAACCTTGAAGCCATCGCCGGCACAATCAAACTACGGGATGGGCTCACAACCTTGAAGCCATCGCCGGCACAATCAACTACGGGATGGGCTCACAACCTTGAAGCCATCGCCGGCACAATCAACTGCGGGATGGGCTCACAACCTTGAAGCCATCGCCGGCACAATCAAACTACGGGATGGGCTCACAACCTTGAAGCCATCGCCGGCACAATCAACTGCGGGATGGGCTCACAACCTTGAAGCCATCGCCGACACAATCAACTGCGGCATGGGCGTGCCAGCACGGGCTAGCGCCATTGCCGGCTCAATCAAACTACGGGATGGACTCACAACCTTGAAGCCATCGCCGACTCAATCAAACTGCTACATGGGCTTAGCGTCATCGCCGGCTCCATCACCAGGGACCCTGGCCCCCGCAGCAAGAGGGGCTGTAACCACATCGTTTATGCATGCGACGCCCGCTCGGGTTGCCCCTCCGCGCCCGCCACACGCAGGGGGCTTATGTTCATACCCTATTCTGGTCGCACCCCAAGACCCGCCAAGGGACCCACTTTGCACGACACATCACCCAGTCAGCGGTCAACTTTTCAACGCTCGAGGGCCGGTCAAAGCAACGCATGCTCAAGTCACGTGAACCATTCGTGAAGCGACTTCGGCGTGCCTTCCACCCCAAGGGGTCGGCCACCCCAAAGGGTCGGCCTCCCCCAAGGGTCGGCCTCCCTTGGGGGTCGGCCACCCTCGGGGGGTCGGCCACCCAAAGGGGTAGGGGGGTCGGCCTCCCTCTAGGGTCGGCCTCCCCCAAGGGGTCGGCCACCCTCGGGGGGTCGGCCTCCCTCTAGGCTCGGCCTCCCCCAAGCGTCGGCCTCCCTTGGGGGTCGGCCACCCCATGGGGGTCGGCCACCTGCCTTGAACACCGACGCCGTCACCTTTGACCCCACCCCATTGTCACGACGACCGTCGCTCGCGGCCGCACTCCGCCATAGTCGCGACAACCGTCGCTCTCGGCCGTGCCCCTTCGTCGCGATGACCGTCGCCCGTAGTCTCGATGACCGTCACTTGTGGCCGCTCTGTCGCCATGACAACCGTCGCTCACGGTCGCGCGCCATCCACGCAACGACCCTCGTCGCTCGGAGATCACTCTGCGACCCTCGTCGCCCGCACTCAACCGCGCCCCATGCGCTGCAATCATGTTATATGCCTACGGGATAGGCTACTCCTCCAGGACACTATCTCCGCCAGGGTGCCTGCGTGACTAGCCTACGTGCTCTGGCACTGGGGGCTCGCGTCGGCACCCCTAAGGACTATGACCCCCGGGTCACTCGGAGACGGGAGCAGGTCTTCGGAAGGGCATCTTGCCTAGTCCACCTGGCAGCTGGGCGTCGGGTCTTCCCCACCGCTGCCAGACCTGTGGGATTCAGTAAGGGCTTGGACTGGAGGCTGGGGCAACGGGCTACTCTGACCATG
Source organism: Escallonia herrerae (assembly GCA_033070095.1). Taxonomy (NCBI): domain Eukaryota; kingdom Viridiplantae; phylum Streptophyta; class Magnoliopsida; order Escalloniales; family Escalloniaceae; genus Escallonia; species Escallonia herrerae. Next base: position 1,032,023 of record JAVXUP010000027.1, on the reverse strand, counting down.
CTACCGCGGCATGATCAGTCTCCTCAGACAGGCAGAGAGATGTTGCAAGGGCAGGGCAGCACGAACTTAGGAACCGGCAGTCCAACGAAGGGTCAGTGCGTTGGCCCCCTGGTGACGTGTCGTTCCCAGGGGGCGACACATGTCAACTTATGACACATGCACATTTTTGCCTATAAATAGTGGACTTTGGAGCTTTTTCAAGGATCTTTCTCTCATTTTGAGCTTTTCACTTTCTCTCTCTAAAAAGACATTCTCTCTGGAATTCTAGTGAGAGAAACACACTTGGCTCACGTCCACGAACCCTCGACGCTGCACCCTTGTCACGGACTGTAGACTGTCGGTCCTGTTCATCGTCACCCTGCCTGCGCAGCGCTGCCAGCCCTCACGACCTGTCTGGGGAGCCTTGCCCTCGGCCCTTACGCCGTCCTTGCTGTCTCCCGCGTTGCCTATCTGGAAGCTGACTCAGACCGCATCCTTTGTGGCACCTCCACGTAGCATCGAACCATTTTCCGCATCATCAGGGATAAAGGGTTATCCAAGCTGAATAGGCCATGACACGATCTAGTTTCTCGTAGATGAAACCGTTTTGTGGTGAGCCCCGAACCTAAGTAAATTGCGACCCAACCCAACGGATGTCGGAGAGGCTAAAGGATTCAAGGAAATCGTGCAAGAGGTTGGCGCCAGGGATCAAAGCAGAATTACGACCGGTTTTCTCAGAAGAAGATAGAACTTGATTGAAGTCCCCCGACAGACAAATAGGCCCAGGGTGAGCCGACACGATGAAAGTTAAATTCAGCCATGATAATCGAAGAAAACGCAAAGCAGTCAACCATGGCATGGCAACCCCTTGTGGAATTGATTCTAGTGCTTAACATAGCCAGGACTAATCTTTCTAACCTCTTTCAAACAATCTTTCAACATATCTCAAACTAAATGCTGGTGTCGGGTATCATCTCGATCCACATTCAACATAGCGTTCGGTAGGTCTAAAGCCTTTTCTATCTTATTAGTTAAGCCTAGTATAGATGAATAAAGGCGGACCCGCTTGAACGGGGAGTGAAGGAGTGGTGACCCTTTACTCTCACACCATGATAATTGGCATCCAGGGGGTCCCATTGTCCCTAGCTAAAGAATCGATGTTAGCAGGCCGTGGTCATCAATCACTGCCTGCTTTAGGTCCTCACTTATATGGATTTGGCTTACCCACGTGATCGACAAGGATTCCACTCCTAGTCTGGAACGTAAGTTGATTCGGCTAGCTCGACTCCACCCCTACAAGGCCTGAGCACATGGGGGTGGAGGTGAGCGTTAATAGAGCTTATAACTTTGAAATAAAGAGGAGTAAGAATTACTCGAGTTGGCAGTCAACTTTTTCACTCCTGTATTTATGTTACGCAACAGCATCACGATTGTTACAGCCGGGTGTCCATATAAAAACCCAAAATAAACGGTACCATGCAACGGATCTTGGTATGAGGTAAGGATAAGGTGCTTGTCATAATGGCACACAAACAGATCAACTGGCCGACGCCAGGCTAGCCAAAGGCCACCACTGGATCCGATAGTATCCACTCCGACCGAAAGGGGGAAATCTAGCTTACGGAACAGCCGAGTAATAGTCACAGAGGGAAGTTGGATTCCATAAGAAAAATTACATCGGGCTGGTGCTCGCGGATCAAGTGAAAAGCTGCTCGAACGGCGGTGGTTTGACCCAGACCAACACAATTCCAGCTTAAAAGCTTCATTACGAAACCCGTGGTTGGTAAAGCCCAACCACCAAGGCTACAAGGGGGGTATGTAGACCGAGCTTAGCGTGAAGCGCATCAGTGCTAGGTATTTGACCCAAGGAGGGGACGTCCCTCGGGGGTGCGAAAAGGATCTCAGGCCGCAAGTTCGAATCCGAATTTAAACAATTTGCAGAAGGATGTAACATAGTCATAATAGGAGCATAAGAAGCAGGATCATTAAGAGAAGTAAATGCAGCGAAGGTATGAGACAGACCTGCAGGGTTGCCAGCAGGCGAGTGCACTTTAGGTTTTTTCATTTTAGGGTGTAGCTGCTCATCTGTCGAGAAGGAAGAGGAGTCTCGAGATCATTTGCGGGAGTCTGTTGAGGTTGAAGATGTCGTATTTTTGGCTCGAGCCGCAAAGAAAAAGACCACCTGCATGAGGAGCATGGACAAGAGCAGTGGTTAGTGCCCCGGCACCGCCGGTCTTCAATTTTTTGGATTGCACCTCCTCCATGTCTGTGGAAACTGAGACTGCCCGAACCCGTTTTCGGGACTCGGAGGATGAAGAGGAAAGGACTACAATGGGAGGTACATTAGGCAATGTCGTGGGCATTGTAGAATTTGGGTCAGGAGCTGTGGCGCAGGGGGAACCCATCAGCATATTCTGGCTTTAACGCAGGTGAGTCCAAATCTATGACCATATCAGAAATAGAGTCAGGTTCATCCGGATCCTCCGTGCCTTCAGAATCTGAGCTTATCGTGGTGTGCAGCACCGGCGACAAGTGGACTGTCTGTAGAACAGAGGAAACCGGTATCAGTGGCGGATGACCTGCAAAGGAGCTCGATGGGTACACTACAGATGGCCCAGCTTCGAAGTCATTTGCAGCAGGCCCAAAGAAATGAAAGTTGGACCCGTATTGGTTAGGAATGCCCATATGAAGTGCAGAAGAAGAAATCAGGTCAGGTTGGTCGTCTGTCTTGATGAACGGCTGTTCGGGATGGCAGGTCCTTTACCCCTATCATTCGGGTCTTGTGGCCTGGGCAAAATACATGGGAAAGGCCCAGCTAACGACAGACCCAAATCCCGAGCGTAAGAGCCAAAAATGAATTCAACCCAAATACTCCCCTGGTCACGTGATTCATCCTTATCGGGCGCGAAAACCTGATCAGAGAAAAAAAATTCTCTGTAGCCGCAGTGCCATGTCTCCAAAGAGATGCCACGTGGAGGGTGAGCTGACTGAGTCCTAGCACCTAGAGGGCCGCACACAGGGGGCCCCGTATTCAGAGGACCATCGGCCGGTGGACTTTTGGTTGTCGGGGTTGACCCCATATCAGGTGTAGACGGCGAAGGAGAAGACCCAGAACCGGCGTCGCCAGTTGCTGCCGACACATACCCTATGGAAGAATGAGAAGAGGAGTTTGTAGGGGCCTACAATGGGGATAGATTTCAAGACGGCTGGGGCATCAGAGCTGCTAGAGCTCACAGTGTGGTGGTCTGGCACCATCTCGACAGGATCCTTTGGCAAGGGAGAGATGCGGATGTGGCTGGTTCGATTCCAGCTTGAATTGGCAAACGCGCGCAATTTGTGAGAGTACATGGGTGTGCAGCTCTGCGAAAAGAATCTAGTGTTCTCTGGTAGGGAATACCGCCGCAAAACCATCTCGAACTACTGACGGGCCTGTACCAGAGAAGTGTGGCATTCATGATTTGCATGGCCGGTTAAACCACACTGGTAACACACCTTGAAGATCTTCTCGTATACGGCCCAAACCCAAACACCGTGACTGACAACTGTTGGGGCGTACACGCCAGCCATGAAAGGCTCGTCGACAAACACACGTACCAAAATGCAAAAATAATCCTTGCGGGATTCCCTTGCAATCGACCAATCAATTTCTAAAACCACACCGAAGTAGCTACCCGTACGTACAGCAGTGTTGTAAAAGAATAGCTCCACGGGAATATCATGCAAGCGTACCCATAGATTGACAGTAGGGAAATTCAAACAAGGGAAGCTGTTGAAAGGTAGCCAACGAGAAAAAACCAGAAGTCCCCCATGGATGAACGTGGTCCTTCAGCCAACAAACATTCCAGATCAGTCGCGTCCGAGAAGTGGAAAGCGTAGTAGTTCCCGACAATTTCAACATCCACCGTTCCCAGAAGGCGCCAGTGTTGACGCACCGCACGCTGAATCCACGACAAGGGGAAGACCCGTTTGTCTATAAACTTTCCAATGAGAGTATTTGACCACCTTGATTTTTCGAAGGAGAGGAGGTCCTGATTGATGGAGACGAGGTGACCGTGGCGCTCCATGACGGGAATATCCTCCAGATTGGAGGACTCAAGGCTGGAATTGGACATAGGACCAGGTGGGCATGAGTTCCACGTTGAGATGAGACGGAGCAGGATTAAGCAAAGGGAACAGACGAAGGAACCCTAGAAGAAAGGAACAAATCGCAGGAGAAGTCGGAGACAAAAGAGTTTTATACTACATGTTTAACGGTCCTATCACCTAATATTTCTTACAACACGGCAAGAGTTTCAACGAATTTCTATACATACATGTCTATACTTCTGTACTACTAATAATGGTAACTAGTTACTCTCACATGTACAAAAGAGTTTTATACCATGAGAACAGTAAAATATAACCCACCACCTCCAATCTTCAATGGTAACCACAAATGATGTACTCCCTTCAGTTGCTGTGCCAACACCACCCAAACAAACCCAACTGTGGATCTTTAACTGCAGCTACCACTGCCCATCCCCCACTCAATTCTTCGTTTCACACACACACACGTGCGTGCGCACCAAACACTACGATAGGGGTGGTACTAATTGAGGGATCAATGATGCGGGCCTTCGTTGGGGACGAGGCTGAGTTCAGGAAGAACGTTGACATGCGGTTCAAGGAGCTCGACCTAAATGATGACATCACACTCTCGAGTCTGAGTTGAGGAATGCCTTCGAGTCCCTCAGCCTCCTCGAGACCGACTTTGGCGTCGACGTGGCCATACCACCGGACGAGCTAACTCGCCTTGACAACTCGATATTCGACTGTGACAAGAGCGGGACGGTGGACCTGGAGGAGTTCAGGAAGGAGATGAGGAAGATCATGTTAGTGATTGCGGACTGGTTGCGATCTTTGCCGATGCAGATGACACTCGACGACAACAGCGATCAGTGCTTCTTCAAGGCATTGGTAAATCTCGAGGCAAAGAAGTTCTCCGAGGGAGTTTGACCGTAAGTGTGCGTTGGTTGATCCAACTGCTCAGACAATCTTTGTATTTTGGGGAAGGGGATGGCAGATTGGGTATGGTAAAACGGAAACATCGCATCAGAGGGAAGCAAGGCACTGCCGTGGGAGAGGGTGAGATCCAATGGCGCCGACGAGAGCGAGTCGCGGCAGGCAGACCCAACTGTTCTACTCGGATCCCAGATCTCCGCCGCGTGCCTCCCCTAACGTTTCTCCCTCTCACCCCTAAAATGCATGTCCTTCCATCCTAATCCTATGCCACCACCCACCCTCGCTACTGCCGGCATTCTCTCCTTCAACAAGAAAATAGGGCGTTATGTTGGGTCGCTGGAAAATAGGGCAAAATGGCATTTTAAGTATATCATCCTATATTTATGCTGACCTAATTTTTTTGGCAGTTTCCTAATGGAATTGGGTTTCATGTAACACAATGACAAACCATAGAGAGCGAAGTGTAATAAAAATACTTGATAGAAGACGTGTTTGTTTTATGACAAATCTCAGGAGTGCTGTGTGTAATTCACCCTTTTTAGAAATTACACAAACAAAATTAATTATAATACCAGATAATTACCTTATAGGACATCTTTGGTTTTCAAAATTTTGAAATTCATTTAAAAAATACAGTTAAAATACATCCTAAAGATTATGCTTAATACTAGCTAAAACCTATACTATGCACGGGCCATCCATCATAAATCTATTTATATAATGTTTAATGCTAATCCCACTTAAATTTTTTAGTATAGAAGTAGTTTTGGCGTAACATGTTGAATGTAGAAGCAATTTTTGTGTAACACACTAATGGAGTGGCATGTGCCACTGAAATGTAATAATTAACTACCATTAAAAAATACTATCAACCATTAAAAGTGTTTTAAGCAAGTGTTTGAATCTTAAATTTCACCGCAGATTGAAGTGTTTGATTGTTTATCTATGGAATCAGTTATTTATATAGAAAAATAGTTATCAAGCATCTTTTGAAAAATTTAGCTAAAAGAAAATATAAAATAATTGCTTGATCCAAAATAGGCTAAAAAACATCCTTAGAAATCTAGTAGATTGCCACAAACAAAACTCGTTAAATGCGGAGGAAAAATTAAATTACCATAGTAGTCATTTGTGACAATTACCATTGAAGACCATACAACAACATCCTTTAAGGACCATAACTATAGCCTTTGACAACATGAGTAATTTACAAGGTTTGTTCTGGTAGCAATGAAGTCAGTCCTCCTCCTCATACAGGTTCCTCTTTTTAGGTTGATATATATCAATCTCTCTCTCTCTTTTCTTCCTCATAGTATTGTTGTCCTTAATTCTATTGTTACTGTGTACTATAAAGGCCAAACCTTGCATTGCATCCTTTTTTTAATGAGTTAATTACGCATTTGACCATCGAACTATTAGGCAAATTCTACTTTGACCACTGTACTGTGATTTGTGTCAAAGTGACCATTGAATTATTTAATTGATTTTAAATAGGTCACTCTGTTAATTTTGATCCGTTAACTGCCCATGTGCGAGGCACACAAGGCTCAAATAAAGGGTAAAATTGTCAAATAAAAACAAACAAGATTCTCATTTAATTTTTTTTAGTCTAACTTATCTTCAGTTAACCCCAACAAATTTTTTATTTCTTAAAAGACCTTAAGAAATATCTATTCCTTGATTTCTCCCCCCTCCTTTATTTCTCTCTCTCTGTCCATCAGATGGAATCGCAAACTGCCTCCGTGTTCTCGCCGCCCCCACAAATCGAAAGATCCCTCTCCTACAATGATCACCACCCCCCGTCGACCACAACTACCTAGATTGTAATCCATGATTGGTGGCTCCATGGTTAACGATCTGGGTAGTGGTGGTGGCGTTGTGCCGAAGATTGTGGATATTTGTGATGGTAGTGTGGCGGAGCTAGGTAACCGGCCATTGTGTTGCCAAATCTGTTCGTGGTGGTGTCCTGGAGATCTTGCTTTGTCAATTAACGTATAGTGGTGGCACTGTTGTGCTTACAATGATGGTACAATGGTGGCAATGTTGCGACGGAGTATGGCAGGGTGTTGCGACGGCATCGCTGGTGGTGGAATATGGTGACGATGGTGGAAGATGGGTTTTTTTGGGAGAGAAAGGATGAACGTATGGTGATGATAATGGGTGGTAAGGCCTGGGTGAAGTGGGGCGGCTTGGTTGTAGTGGTGACGGGAGAAAGAAGAAACAATAAGAAAGAAATGGGAGAGAAAAAGAAAAGAGAATAGAGAGTGACGAAGTTATACCTGAATTAAGCCACTTAACAGACTTGAGATTAATGGAAGCTAACAGAATGGGCTTAATTGTACAAATTGACAAAGTTCAGTGGTTACTTTGACACAAATCGAAGTATAGTGGTTAAATTAGAATTTGCCTAATAGTTCGATGGTCAACCGCGTAATTAACTCTTTTTTAATCAGTTGCTGCTAATAATATTGAATAACACCGGTCTCAAGCCACATAGGGTAAGATATGTACAACCCACACTTACTTGCATTTGTATCTCTTTTGTTGTAGAATATTTTTGTGCATAGACGAGCCTTTTATTATTATTATTATTATATATTAAGCAATGAATGGTTCATACTTGTAAACATCTCATCTCAGATAAGCCACAACCTTTTTCAGGGAATTCTTCTTGTTTTTCTTAACATGTATGTATTCTCTCCCTCCATGCCAAACAACATAAAAGAGCTCAACAGGACTGAAGAAATCAGCCGTGCAAATGAATTAGTGAGATGTAAGAAACCACCCACGCAGGCAATCAGCGTCACTCACTTGAATCAGCCGCATCTGTTTTTTTGTTTGGTTTCAGTTCCTCGTTTTAAAGGTGGTCAAGGGGAAGTTGTAAAAACGGGAGAAAGGAGATAATGGGTGGCATGGTTATAGGTTATGGGGTAGGGTAGTTGTACTTAATGACCAATTATCAATTACCACCTACATAGTTGTATTTGAAAAATAGGAAAAGTAATTTTTTGGCCAATTAGATGCTAACACCTATATTAATGTGTGTTTATAAAATAAAAATTTATAGAAATAAGGGATTTAAGGTTTGGAAGGTAAAGAAGGTGCCAACCAAATCTAGGTAGATATAGTATAGCTTATAGAAACACTATAACACTAACTTTATTTTTATCACACGCATTACATATGCCCCGATCGTCCGTGTCAATAAGGACATTGCTTTAACCAATCAATTTAATTGAGTTTTTCCCCTATATAACTTTTTTTTAATACTTAATTATTTCTCTACTTCATTTTCAACTTTCTTTATCTATCTACCCAACTTTTGAAAATATTGATTCCAAACAGAGATTTTAAGCAAATCACGTTTTCAATATGTTTAGTTTTATTTGTCTAATTTAAATAAAATTGAAAGAAATCTTGATTTTTAACCGAGATTTCATTATAACGTTTGCTTGAAAACGTGGTTTGGAACCGTTTCTTCAGTTGAAATCTCTATTTGGAACTAATATTTTCAAAAGTGAGTTAAATAGATAAATAAGGTTGAAAATGGAATAGAAGAGTAATTATTATTATGTATTAAAAGAGGATTATTTATGGCAAAAACTCCGCTTTAATTTACTGAATGGCCAAAAACAAGTAAAACGTAACCTTAGCTGGCTTTCCGTATATTGCAACGTCCCAAAGAGTCCCCCAAACGCCGCCGTTCTGATTGGGCAGTTTTAGTAAACACGCACGCACAAGGGGACCACGCGCGTCAAATATGCGGTTAGTTGCTTCACACAGATTTCAGTTATAAACTGCGGGCGTGTGCGTGCGTGGGGCGGCAAACGCAAACCCTTCAGTTCTAGGTTTGAACCCCCCCCCCCCTCTCTCTAGATCCATCTTCTTCGTTGTAGGAGTCCTCATCCTACCATGTCATTCATTCATTCTTTTTTTTTTTGTTTGTTTAAAGCTTTCTTTATAATCTTGCTTGCATAGAAAACATTCTTTTTAACACCCAAGAAAATACAAAAAAATAGCAACACTCACTTGAACGTGCAAGTTTTGACCGCTTCCTGAGGTAATTTCTTCAATCAATTTATTTCCAATTCTTATTTTTAATTACTCCTATTTTGCCCATTATGTTTTTACTTTGAGGAGTCCTTATTTTATTTTAATGAAACGCTTGTTGATGAATTCTGTTTGGATAGGTTTGTGAAGTTTACTTTCTATGCAATGTTGTTGGATTTGATTGGGGTAAATCTAGCAGTTGCAGTTTTTTTTTCTTATCTTTCTTTTCGTGGGAAGAATTGTTTGGAGCTTGTGTGAATTGGGTATGTCTTAAATTTTGAATCAAAACGTTTCTCTCTGGAAGGGAGAGAAATAAGATTAGGGTTCAAGATTTCTTATTTCGATTAAGGAGGTTAGGGTTCTTCGATTGCCTGCAATTAATTGTACCAACCTAGCAATTTGCGTCAATGTACTTTTTTTTGTTTCAGAATTGTAAGGCTGATTTACAATGTCTTTTTCTTTGATATTGCTTTATTATGCAATCATAGATTCGGTTCTTCTTTCGTCTACCTCAATAATTCAGGTCTTGTTCTGTTTTCAATTTTTGCGTAACGTGAATACGATGTGTTTGCATATGGTTGAAATCATTGCTTAATGGTTATATGCCATTTCGGTGTTAAATCCTGCCCTCTTCGCTTGCTTATGATATCGTTTTTCGTTAAACAGGATATTATTCTTGTAATAACTTCTTGATAGCCTTAGGTTGCTTTGCCATGTAGAATTGAGATGGTGTCATATGTTTTTCTAGGAAATCAATTGAATATGTTGCAGGCTTAGTGAGTCATTTTTATCAACTTGCGATTATGATTCAACAATGAGATCCAAAATCAACCCTAATGACTCAAATTCTCCATCACAGTCTCATTCCTCGTGGTCCTATGCAAGCGCATGGCGTGAGATTCTGTACCATGCTTTATTTGAATGAATTATTGGGATTTTATGATGCCAGCATTAATTGATCTTCACCTGAGTTTTCACTCTATGTTAGGGATAGTGCTCTCACAACCTTTAGGAGATGCCTATATTTCCAATAATCACTGCTAGCTAGTCATAGGAATGCGTGAACGGGCAAGCAGTATATAGAACAGTGGATGAATTCTACTTGACATTGGTTTTTCTTGTAAAGGAAGAAGCAAAAATAAAGAAGGGAAGATGTTATAGCAGTACTCGAAATAAAATTGAAAGACATGCCCAAATTTGTGAGGGTTTTGGAGCACTTGTTGCCTGACCCATGGCAAAGGGTTTGAGTTAGAATTGACTTTAATGGTGGTAAGCTGCTAATCCTGCAGAACCTTGACTTTTAAGAGAAAAGAGGGATCAGAGACACTAAAATGGAGGTGATTTAGGCATCATCTTTGCACACGGATTAATTTTCTTAGCTGTGTCAATATTGCCGAATAGGATAAACCTCTTTGTTGAATAATCTGAAGTAATAGCTAGAGTTCCGGTAGTTTGCAAAAGTTCAGGTTCGATGCTTCTGGAGGGAGGATTTTTTTTTTTTTTGGGGGGGGGGGGGGGGGTGGATACTCCCCATCTAGGTACTTTTCGCATATCAATCATGACCTATGAGATACACTCGTGGATTTCGCAATTAAAAAGGAGCACTTCAACTTCCTTTTCTATTGTATGAAATGTTTGGGGAAGGGTTTCTTGTAGTTGTCACTTGAAGTCATACTAGATGTTTTGTATCCTGCCTACCTTCTTCTTGTTTGTCTCATTTCTTTTGTCATTTTAGCAGCTTCTTAATCTCAGACATCCTATTTCCCAATTTCAATGATAGGTTCTTTTTGATGAATTTTATCATGCCAGTAAGGCCTGATATTACGCTGTTATCTTTTTGTTGTTGTTTTCACCATTTTCCTGTCCCTTCAATTACTGAATTTTCCCCATTATAGGTGCCTATGAGTTCTCTTTAATTTTCGTTGTTTGGTTGCTCTTGTTTGGTGATATTGGCTACTACGGAAACGTTTGACTGTATCCAGCCAGCAACCTCAACTTGTGAACTTCTCTGCATTAAATTTTGTAGCTTAAGGAGGAATGTGAAGCCATGGAAACAACCACTGATGAAGAACTAATAAAATCATACAAGGTTAATCGGGTTGTCAAGCATGGCAGACGACAATGTGGTAGTGGTTCTCAGCCATCTGATGTAACATTCAAAGCAGAATCTGGCTTTCAGAAGAGCGTGAAGGTGTCTTTTTTCTCTTTGCATTATTCCAATATATGCTACACACTTTATTTTCTTTTACCTGAAGTTTATTTCCACTCATATTATGTCTTAACTTCTTTCCTTATGACATCCACTAACTTGTTTGGGCCTGAACTTTTGTGCTTCATTTGTTTCTCGTGACCATCTCCCAATAGATTAGAGTCTATTGACTTTTCGTGTTTTATGCTGATTGAAGAGTCATATGAAAATTCTACGCGGTCTCTATATTATCTAACGAATTAGGTCCCATATGACCATTGAAAAAAAAAAAATGTCTTTCAGGTTTTGCCCTTAATTTAAATTTTTAACGTGTGCCCAGTGCCTTAATTATGTCATTTTGGGTAGTAAAATGATTTATCTACTCATAGAATTGATTTATTTGCAGGAAGATGTTAAGCTTGCTAATATTCTAAAGTTTGCAGGAAGTCTGAAACGTTCTTCCCTATTAGTCATGGTCCAACGTAGTGGTGGAGAATTTCAAAATTTTGAAGTAGTTGAGAATGGTTTAAAACGTGTCTCCATTAATGGTTTATATGTCACAGATCATCTAATAATATTTTTAAAATCTTCAATGCTCAAGTATCCGGCAACAGTCTCCATTAATGCTCAAGCTGAATGCAATAGGATGTATTCAGCTTGTGTATTCTTCCTCTTTTTAACACCTTGTTTTCCCCGAAAGGGTGCCTGGGGTCGGCACTGAAGCAGATATTCTGTTTCTTGAACTTACCAGATGCCTCAAAACCCTTTAAGGTGACTTCTTAAACCTGAGTAGTTATATTGTTGAAGGTTAGTCTCTAAATGTTAAAGATTTTCATTTCAGAAAAAACTGATGACGAGAATAGGACACTAAACCTGAATTCTCTTATCTTATAAAGGACTTTACTGTTGAAGGACACTAACCGTTGATTTTCATTTCAGAAAAAACTGATGACAAGGAGTAGGTCCCCTGAATCCCCTTATCCTATAAAGGAGAACTTTTCTGTTGAACCGTCTCTATGACACTGTTTTCTTAGAGGGTACTGCTCCATGATGGATAGTTTATGGATTTTTTGCACTACAGTACCAGGCAGTTGGCCCAATCCGATGACACAGATAGATGCTTTTCTGTTAATTTGTGCACTATGCAATACGTGCTCTGATGTTCATAGCTACACTATAACTTATTATAAGCAAAACTTTTCCTCGATTTACTTGATAAGCTATTGATGTTGGTTGTCCAACTTTTTGATGCCTTGGTAAATTGTGTTGCTGAACCAAAATTTAAAGTTGTATCAACATTTTGCAGAATAAGACATCCAATCAGAACCTGAAAAGTGATGAGTGTGCTTCATGCTCAGGTAGCCCTCAAAATCAAAAGGTACGTTGGATATATTGTTTTGAATTGCACCTTGCATCAGCATCGATTGATAAACTGTACACCTGTTGAGGCTCCAAAACTGTTTTCAATGATGGAAAGAAGAAAAAAAGGAGGACCATTTCTCTTATTTCAGTTATGGAACATCTATCTTCCTTCATGCGTCCTTTATTTTGTTAATGATTGAACAACCAATTCCTAATTCTTTGGGTGAAGTAAATATTTATTTCCTTGTACGTCTTAAGCAGACATGCTTCTATCATAGTCAATTTTCACACTAGTGTTGTTTTGACTGCATTTCAATGTTGGTAAAGCATTGTGAATGAATAATTTTATTTCATTCTCGTGGAATATAATTATAAGGAGAAGGTTGTTTATTTTCACTGACAGGTTTCAGCTAGATGGGATCCAGTTGATTCATGCAGACCAGTCATTGATGAAGCTCCTGTGTTTTACCCAACTTTTGAGGTATTTACTATTTTGATGTAGAAGAATTCGTTATAGCTTCAGAACTTTGATTTAGCATAAATAGTTCGTATATTGTTATTGAATTAGGAGTTTGAGGATGCACTTGATTACATAGCAAGGATACGTCCAGCAGCAGAAGCATATGGTATATGTAGGATCGTACCTCCCCCTTCCTGGAAACCACCATGCCCCCTTAAAGACAAGAGCAAATGGGAACAAGCTAAATTTTCTACCCGGATTCAGCAAGTTGACTTGCTTCAGAACAGGGAGCCCATGAGGAAGAAAAGAGGCCGAAAGAGAAAAAGAAGAAATTACTCAAAGATGGGAACAGATGACAATGATGAGAAATTTGGTTTCCAATCGGGATCAGATTTTACATTTGAGGATTTTCAGAAATTTGCAAGTAACTTTAAAGAGCATTACTTCGGGCTAAAGGATGCTTTGGAGGATGCAATATTAGATGGCACTGAGCAAAGAAAGAGGTGTGAACCGTCAATTGAAGATATCGAAGGTGAGTACTGGCGGATCATTGAGCAGCCAACAGATGAGGTTGAGGTATGGAAAATATTTAATTCTCCTTTTTGTTTGGATACAGCAGAGGTTACAAATGTTGTAGCTAGCACCCTGAATTGTGGATCAATTTTCCCTACTAGCAACTTCAACTTTTAGTTTGTTGCTGTCCTTTGACATTGAACTTCATTTGGGTGCAAATCAGTAGATATGTCAGAAGAATGAGTTGTAGGGCACCTGTAAGATTTTGAGGTCCTTCTTCTCATGGTTTGAAGCTTAGGATGTTAGCTGCAACTTTCTTTGAACTTCAGGTTATCTGGCATATGCATTTCTTACATATACATAGATATAGCTATGGGGTCTGATCTGGATATAGCAGTCGAAAAAAGCCATTTTGTCTAGTTGATCTCGGGTCTTCACACGGCTTTGATCAATTTTTTTTCAAAACTTTGTGCAACCTCCTATATATTTGCGGTCCCTCCTAGGGACCAAAATGCCCCACCCGTTGCTTAAATCCCTTGCTACCAAATCTCTCTCTCTCTCTCTCTCTCCCCCTCCACCCCCTCCCCTGGAATCAGGTCCCCATGTTTTTGTGGCTGTGATGCTAGAGGGTTTTCTAGTGTGGTGGTGGTGGCGGAGGCTTTTCTGTGGTGGCACTGGTGGGTTTCCATGGTGAGGTGATGGGTCTTTGTGATCCCAATGGTCATTAATTGTGAAAGGTGGGTTCGTGTGGCGATGCTTTTTGCGGTGGTATAAAGGTGGTTCTCAGGGTATGTGGTGGTGTTTTTCGTGGTGTGTTGTGATGGTTTCTGCGGCGGTGTATGGTGTGGTGATTTGTGTGGTGGAGGTGGTTCCTGCAATGTTTGGTGTGGTCCCCTTCTCTTATATTTGTTCACATTTTAGTTTCATCTCTCTCAATTTCTTTTTTTTTTTCCTGTACTCTCGCTATCTCTCTACCTACGTCTATGACTTTAGAGATGATGTTAATGGTTTGGTGAATGGTAGATAATTGGTGGTGGTTTATGAATTGGTAGATTGATGGTGGTGGATTTGCTAGCGGTTGGCGACCGTGGTGGTATCCATTGACCACTGTTATTGACAATCATCAAACCAACTGGGATTACCACCATAAACCGCCAACAAACCCACAAGAACCACTATCTACCGGTGGCAAAACCCACCATTTTCGGTGGTGATTATGGTGGATTTGATGGTTGACAATGATGGTGTGGCGAGTTTTTCCTCTAGCGCCACATTGACCAATTTGCCCCTTTACCTTGATCTTCTCTTTCTCTTTCTCTCTCCCTTCCCTGACCACGCTTTCTCTCTTCTCTTCTTCCACTGCCAACCACTAATGTGCCCATCAACACTCCCAACCACCACCTATGTTAAATGGACTCGGTACGAGTCGGATACGTGTCCCCAAGACATGTGAACATGGATAAATATTGCTACCTATTGTTGTATTTTACTTATTCCTTAGTCTACATGGTGTTTTAAGATACGTATATTGTTTTAATTTAAACTGAGATCATCTCAGAGCAATAATAATATAGTGTTCTTCGTGACATATCCTATGGGATGTGTCGCACAAGTATCCCATACTGATGTCCAAGTGTCGAGTGTTCGACATGGTTACTTTATGCATTTTGAAGAGTTCATGTAACATAGACCACCACCGCGCCCACTAATAAATTCACCAACCTAATCACTCATCTCCCACTACAATTGCTCCACTATTAACCAAATTTTACAACACGGTGATCCACCCCCATTGAACCGCTGCCGAACCCACCGAGCCATCACTGATCTCCCGTGGCAAACACTAGAATCGAACCACCAGCATTACAACATGCTCACTACACTGTTGCCCAACCCACCAATCTCCCACCATAAACACTCCACCATCGACTTATAACTAGTACATAATACCCATTGCACCATCGCCCAAGCCAATCCATTGACCCACCACCAGCCTGCCCATCAACACCACTCCACCATCAACCCATCGCCTGTACAACTAATTCTATTTAAGACTACATGGTTTAATTTGTGAACCGAATCATGAAAGGCCATCGATTGTTAATTTGTAGTAGATGTGCAAAGGTGAGTATGGTGGTGGCGTAGCTGAATTGAGGAAGGATGAAAATTTGGGAAGATAGAGAGAGAAGAAAATGGTTGTGCGAAGAGAAAAGTAGGGGAGAAAGAGAGTGCAA
Organism: Escallonia herrerae; assembly: GCA_033070095.1. Taxonomy (NCBI): domain Eukaryota; kingdom Viridiplantae; phylum Streptophyta; class Magnoliopsida; order Escalloniales; family Escalloniaceae; genus Escallonia; species Escallonia herrerae. The sequence goes on along the minus strand of JAVXUP010000027.1, from coordinate 1,016,236 downwards.
AAAAGAAAACAGATTTTGTAATTATAGACGGTGTTAGACTTTCTGGTGACTGCCTTTACTACAAAAATGCCATTATTACGGTATTTAGGAATGTTGAGGGGCATTTTAGTCATTTTAATAGTGTGTCAGATAGTTTGGCGCATTGCTTTTTGGTTGTTGAAAAAAGTGATATGGGACTGTCCACGTGGCGGTAGTGCGAGGTACTAGATGGGTTGGTTTACCAGAGCCCTTCCTAAACTTGGCTGGGGATATATAAGGGGCCATCCCCACCCAACATTGGGAAGGGCTCCCACTTCCTAAGCCATATGGGGCCGTGTATCACGGCCACGTAGATAGTCTCAGATCACTTTTTTCAAATTATAAAAAGTAGTGTGCCACATAGTCTGGTGCATTGTTCATTTGACCTAAATATGCTTAGACCAATTTTTTCTCTTTTTAGGTGTTTTTTGTTGTACGTTGTGCGTTCAATTCTTAGTAGATCCATTTCTTCCTCTCTCCCCCACTTCCTCTCCCTTTCTTTTTCCTCCGCCTTTCTTTCACGGCCGCCAACACCACCACCAGCCACAATCACGACCACAGACACCACGACCTCTCTTAACCTTCTCCCATTTCCTTTCACTACCACCGCCACAATCATACCCAACACACCCAACATAGTCAGAACCATAGCCGACCTCCCCACCCACTGTCAGTTCACCATCGATCCACCACCACGACACTGTAACCCATCCACCACTACTATCTACTGCCATCACACATGCAAAAGTCACCGCCATTCCACTACCTCCAAAGTCTCACTATCGGCACACTTCCCAATGCCATCGGCATCTTGCTGCCCTTCACCCCTAAGGCTCCATGCTCAATTATCGAATCCACATGTGCACCCACTATGTAATTTGGACGGTGCTCCTAAATTGGGTATTAGTGGTGATTTGTACGGTGCTCGCTAATTTTACGGTGGTCATTTATTGTAATGTTATGCACACATGATTGTAAAATATGATATCATTTTGTTATAACTTCTGGTAATTGCCAGATTGTGCTGGTCAAAGTCAAAGTGAAGTTGAATGGAGCTGTATGTGTGGGTTTTCAAGAGTGCATCAGGTCTTCAACAGTGCGCCAGATTATCTGGAGCACTAGTTGGTTTAGTAGAGAGAGAAAGAAACAATAATTGAGGGAAATATGAGCATACAGTAGAGGGGCATTTTGGTTATCTGAACAATGCACCAGCCTATCTAGTGCATTGCTTTTTGGTGGTTTAAAAAAGTGATCTGGTTTCCAAGTCGTGATGTAGGCCCATCCCATTGTTAGATAGGGAGGGGCTCTGAATGCATTTTTTCTAGCTGATCTGGCCGTCCTCTAAACATCGCAGATGGCTCAGATCTCTTCTTTATTATTTTTCAAAATCTCGCTAGTCCGACCCTTGCAGGGTGGGGTGTCCTTTTTACCAAAAATGCCCCCGCTCTTCTCTTTAGTGAAAAAAGAAAAACTTCCCCACAAGCTGCTTGCTAGAAAGCATAGACACCTCATATAGGTCGGTATGGTGTTCGATACGTACCGACACCTCGACATCTCACCGACACCTCTAGACACGTGTCCGACACCTCTTAGCGGTGTCTGAATTTATTGATTTATTTTTTAATTATCGAACACCGTGTCGGGCACCTCTTAAAGAAGTGTCCACACGTATGGTGGGGGGAAGGAATATGATATTTCAGGGACTTTTTTAGAAATGATCTTTGAAGCCAACCTAATCAGATCAACTCTGAAAAAGGAACCATGTGATACCTGAAGAGGAATAGATATAAAAACCAGACAAGAAGGAAATGTGATGACACCTCCTGTGTTGTCATGTGTGGTAGTGTGTGTGGGTCAATGTGTGTGAGTACTGGAGGTAGGCTGGCGGTGGTGCCTAGCTATGTGGGGGGTTTGGAAGATAGCAAAGAAAGAAAAAAAAATTCATTTCAACCCGCCCTTGCAACAGGGGGTTTGTGAGGAACCTTTTTTTTTCCTGCCCACTAGGGGAGGGGCATGGGCATTATTATATAAAGGACAACCCCCTGCAAGGAGCGGGCTGGTGAGATTTTGAAAGGAAAGACATTTGAGTCGTCCGTAATGTTCAGTTTGACGGCCATATCATAGCTAGAAAAAATTAATACTTGTTAGCGCTATATGGTGATCAGCCCCCATATAGGTACACATATATAGTCACACACACACACATATCGTATATATATATATAGCTGCAATAGTGGGCTATCCTTTTTACTAAAATGCCCTTGCCCCTCACATTATTGAAGGGAAAGAAAAGGAATTCCACACAGCCTACTTGCGGGGGTAGGTTGCGGGAAGGTTTCTTTTCTTTTTCTTCTTCCTCTCCTGTCTCTTCTTCCACTTCTTCTCCCCCTCTCTCGTAACCCATAACCAACCCACCACCATCCTCCGTACATAACCCACCAGACTCACACTTGCCACCCACCCCCGCGCACGCGGGCACACACAGACACCCACACCCACACAGAGACACCATACAATGACCCACATGTCAATCACAACACAAACACACACTCGCGCGCGCGTCAATCACCAACACTCTCGTCGCGACCGTCAATCACCTATTCCATCGTCATCCATCTATTAATTTATGAGATTTCATCTTTGTAAGCGGTGGGTTGTTTTTGATAATTTTTATTTGCAATTGATGATTTTTTTGCTGCAATTGCCAATCACCACTCATTTAAGGTTCAGTAGGTATGGTGGTGGGGGAGGGAGTGGTGGGTATAGCCGTGGGGGTCTTGGGTAGATGGTGGGGTTGTGGGGTTTGGTGGTGGAGGTCGTCGGTTATGACTAGAGGTCGTGGGTGGTGTGTATTGGCTGCAGCGTTGGTCTCTGTGTGTGCGAGCATGCGGGGCGTGGGGGCGGGGGTGTGTGACAGGTGTGTGAAGGATGGTGGTTGTGGTGGTTAGTGGAGGTTGGTGAAGAAGAGAGAAAGAAGGGGGAAAAAAACAAAACACCCCCTACAGAAGTTTTTTTCTTTCTTACTAAGGGTAGGGGCAGGGGCAGGGGCATTTTGGTAAAAGGGCAGCCCGCTCCTGCAACTAGCGGATTAGGGATATTTTGAAAAAAATAAAAGAAGTGTGACCACAACCAGTGTCTGTGATGTTCAGTGGATGGTTGGATCACAGTTAGAAAAGTACTATTCTATCCCCCCTACACACACACACACACACACACATACACACACACTGTATCGGGAGCCCATCCCCACTCAGTGCCGCTGGAAAGGGCTCCAACTTACCAACCCACAAGGAGCCATCCAGCACTGCCGTGTGGACATGCTAGATCACTTTTTTTTTTGGGAAAAAAAGGCTTTGTGCCAGATAGTCTGGTGCATTGTTCACATTCACCAAAATACCTCCATTCATACCAATTTTTCTTGTGTCAGCTGCATTTATTTCAAGCAACAGAAATCTACGCACTATAAAAAGCAAGAACTCCTGAACTTGTGCAACCAACATTTCTAATGCACCATCACCGCATCTAACCACAACCACAGCTATACATTCATGAAAGTCAAGCTCAAATTCCATCTCATCGCCACTGATAGAGTATCCGAAGTTCAGATCAAATTCAATATCACCAATTTCTACAAGCCTAACTCATAAAGTACAGTTTTTTTAATGTTTTAGGTAGTTCTCCCTCCATTCTCAGCTTGTCTCAAGCATTTAATGGAAATCCCCTCCAAATTTCAAGAAATTTCTCTAAGACAAGAAGAAGTCTTAGAAAATTGAGTGGAAAATATAATGACTTACACTATTTGGCGTCAATTCTTTCAGGATTTAGATTTCAAATTAAGAACTGAATTTGGAATCCGATTCATTTTCCTTCGTTTAGAACAAAAAGGAATTCAATTTCGTTTGTTATCCTAGGGCATCAGCAGCTGCCGACAATGACAATGGTGATGGTAGAGGTGGTGGGGCGGTCCAGTGATGGTACTAGTGGTAGTGTGCTAGTGGTACCAGGGCATCACTAGTGGATGTCGCTGACATAAGTGACGGTGACAACAACAATGACGATGGTGGTGGTAGTGTGGCATCAATGGTGAGTGGTAGTGCAGCATTCTAGAGATTGTAAGGATGGTAGTAGGGGTGGTGCTATCCAGGCGTCACTAGTGGCATGTTGGTATTAGTCACATTGGCAGTAATAGAGACCGCTGTGGTGGTAGTGATGGTGCTGGTGGTGACAGTCATGCTAAACTCGACATTGTTGATAGAGTGGCCCCAGTGGTAATGGTAGTGACAATGGCGGTGGTGATAGTATTGTTGTTGGTGGTGATGATGGCAATAATGTAGTAGCGATAACAATGATTTGCAATCTATTGATGATAACGATGGTTGTGGTGTTGATGTAATACACTTCACAACGGAGTTAATTGCTGTGATGGTGGCGGTAGTGACGCTAAAAATAACGGTGGCAATAGTGGCCGCCGTAAGTGGTGGTGGGAGCAGCGATAATGGAGACAACGCTGGTCGGTTTATTGGCTGTAGAGATTCAAGAAATAGTAAGATATGACAAATTGTTGTTTTCAGTTCAAGTTATTCGAGATCCCATGAAATCCCACCATTTTTTCATCGAATTTCACACTAGAGAAACAAATTCAGTCAATTCATATGACATTCAATTCAAGTTCCTATTTTTAATTATTCCAAACAACTAAATTTTGCGTATTTTAAATGAAATTCCAGCAATTATTTGGTTTCAAACATACTGTTAACAAAGAGGAAATAGAAAGGGGGTGGGGTGGGGGAAAGAGAAAAATATAGATATGCCCAAGTTAAAAGGGAGCTTTGTTGTTCAAGCGGAGGGTAGCACAAACAGTGTCGTGATGGATCTGACGGCGGTGACTTTTTCTGGTGGTGGGTATATGCTGGTGGTTGTGGCGGCTAGGTTCTTGTGAAGATAGATAATTGTGTGCTGGTGGTTGTGGCGGCTAGATTCTTGTGAAGATAGATGATTGTGCCGTGGTGGTGCTGAAAATCAACAGTGACACTGGAGGTGGTTACAATGTTGATAGGCTGATCTATGACGGTGGTGATTATGGTAGTGATAGTGGGGGGTTGTGATGGTGGTGGTTATGGAATTGGACGTGATAGTGGTATGATGGTGGATCTATAGCAGCGGTTATGGTGGATCTATAACGGTGGCAGTGGTGGTAGCTGTGGATGATTGGAAGTGGTGGTGGCAGTGGTGGAGCTGATGTGGTGACAATGTGGTGGAGTTGATTTCTAGATCCGTGGTTGTGGACTTTGGTTCTGTTGTTGGTGATGGATGGTTTTGGTGGCCAAGGAGAGAGATGAGAGGGCAGGCCGAGGGAGGGAGAGGGAGAGGGAGAGGGAGGGAGGGGGAGAGAGAGAGAGAGAGAGAGAGAGAGAGAGAGAGAATGGGTTTTTTGGGGAAGAGGGTGCAAGAAAGAGACACGAAAAGAAAAAAAAATAGACTTGAGGGCAATTTGGTCATTCCAAAAGTGTGCCGGAGTAAGTGGCGCACTGACTTAATTTTTTTCAAAACTGCATCTTGGACAGTACCCCTGCCCGGGTTGGACGGTCCATGATTGGTTGGGAAGTTGGAGCCCTTCCCAATGCTGATTGAGGATATGGGCTTGCACTCTCTCTCTCTCTCTCTCTCACATTCATGCATGCATGCATGCATATGTACATATGTAAACATATATGTATCCATGTGTATTTTGGCATATGTATGATTGTTGCTTTTCTTTTGTTTCAAGGTTTACTATGGGGCTGATTTAGAAACTGGAGCATTTGGGAGTGGGTTCCCAAAGGCCTCATCTTCCCTAGAGAGTGAAACAGATAAATATGTGACTTCTGGTTGGAATTTAAATAATGTCCCCCGGCTGCCAGGTTCTGTACTCTGTTTTGAGCAATCCCAGATTTCCGGAGTTGTAGTGCCATGGCTTTATATTGGGATGTGCTTCTCATCATTTTGTTGGGTATGCCACGCGAACTATTAACCCCTCATTCTCATAGATATTCTTCATTTAACTATTTGCTTTTTGCATCTGGCAGTAATGCTCTGAACTGTTGAGCGTTTTATGTATAATATGCGAAACACTTTAATATCATTGCATTGCTTCAATGACATGGTTGTTAGTAGTAGTGCTTAAGAATGACCTTGCACATTGCACGGACTTTATTGCTTAGCCACAAACTGGTTGCTTTGGCAAATGTTACTTTGAGAAAGGGAAAACTTGTTCTACCTTTTTTCTCTCAGAAGAATTTTAGGCTGCCGTCTTATGTTTAAACTAACACCTTTGCATGCTCATCATGATTTATGCTTGTTTAGTTGAATCTACGAGCATTAACCTCCAAAAGCAGTCAACGCTTGTGAAATTCAATCAGCAAAAGTGTCGCTAAACACCACTTCCTCTTTCAATTGTCCAGGATACAATGTGCTTTTGGCAGAAACAATGAACTGTAAATCGCTAGACATTTAGCTAACTTGTTTCCAAGAGGCATATGAAGCCGTGGCCTTCTTAGTAATTCCTATATCGTGTATAAACTTACATGAGAATATGCTTAACATGGCTGTCGTTTTGTATTGATGAGGAAATTTCTGAAACCGTTGATTCGCTGCAAATAATTGTCAAAAATGTTACAGCTTTAATTGCAGCTATTCATTTATTGCTAGAAAAATGTTTCCATGTACACCAAGAACCTTTGACTGGCAATTTAACAATAAATGCAAATTTACAACCGTCAAAGTAATTGAATATATAATTTTTCTCCTTTTAGAAAAAGCTGATTGACTGTATTTTTGTTTTTATCCCTTAATTCAGAAAGGGTATCCACTTTACCTTTTCCTTGTTTTTTTACCTTTTGCGGTTGCCTGAAAAAATAAAAAAGATTCTGTTTTGGCAACTGATTATGATGTGTTTCTTGTTTCCGGAGAAGCATGTTGAGGACCACCATCTTTACTCCCTAAACTATCTGCACTGGGGTGACCCAAAAATTTGGTATGGAGTACCTGGAAGCCATGCTTCTTCTTTGGAGAATGCAATGAAAAAGCATATGCCAGATTTATTCCGAGAACAACCCGATTTACTTCATCAATTGGTAAGAGAGTATTTTTCTTACCCACACTGTTATGCCAGGATCAGTTATTTCATTTATTATGTAAGTAGTGCTTAAGAGCTATAGTCCAGCTAATTATTTATGCACCACGTGCTATCCATGAGAGATTAAGTTGTTGATTAGACATGTCTAATACCCTTTGTTTTGAAAAGTTTCTCTCTGTAAACATGGTTCTATGCATCTGAGTGGCAATAGAAACCACCTTGGTCAAGTTTCAGTAGTCAGTGATCACTTTATCTCCTCTAAAGTATGTAGCTAAGACATGTGGGCTTCAGCTATCTTATTGTAGCTCAAATCTCTCTTTGTGTGAATCATTACGTGTTCCTTACTATGTGTTGACAGGTCACCCAGTTGTCTCCTTCCATTTTGAAGTCTGAGGGTGTACCTTTGTATCGTGCTGTGCAAAACTCTGGGGAATTCATTCTTACCTTTCCAAGGGCATACCATTGTGGATTTAATTGTGGCTTTAACTGTGCGGAGGCTGTCAATGTTGCCCCAATTGATTGGTTAGAGCATGGGCAAAGTGCTGTGGAGCTTTACTGCAAGCAACACCGGAAGACATCACTGTCTCATGACAAGTTGCTATTAGCGTCAGCTAGGGAAGCCGTCCGGGCTCTTTGGGAGCTTTCAGTTTCGAAAAAGGAGAATCCACTAAATTTGAGCTGGAGAAGTGTCTGTGGGAAGGAAGGGGCACTTACCAAGGCAGTTAAGGTAAGTTGGAGGCCATGTATATTCACATCATTTAAATTGGATGGCTACTTTGTTTATAAATAAATATCTATACATAAATCAATAATGCATAGTTATAGGCATATATGTATATCCATGCACAAGTTTATGCTTTATTGTGTCTGTTTTTGCTTCAACTACGGAAGGTTTAATAAGTCTTCTTTGTTCTTGTGAGGTAAACTAACGATGACATTTACTACTTTCAGAAAAGGGTTGAGATAGAAGCCCGAAGGATTGAACATCTCCCAGACACTTTGCTGCTTCAAAAGATGGAAAGAGACTTTGATTTAACAAATGAGAGAGAATGTTTTTCATGCTTTTATGACTTGCACATGTCTGCCGCATGCTGTAAATGCTCCTTGGACCGGTTTGCATGCCTCAAACACGCAAAATTGTTATGCTCTTGTCAACCGCCCCATAAGTCTGTCATTGTCCGCTACACCATGAATGAATTAAACACCCTGGTTGAAGCACTGCAGGGTAAACTGGACGCTCTAGAAGCATGGGTATCAGAAGATCCTGGATTGGTTTCTGTAATGGGTAAGCACTGTCAGGAGAGGACCTCTGGAGTTCATTGTCCCAAGCAAACAGAGAATCCACCTGATTTGCCTAGAACCGAACAAAATATGTTTGTTGATATGCCTTGCAGTTCTAACTTGTGTGCATCTCAGAGCATGAAACAGCTCAAAGAAGAAAATTTTGCCACGGATGATACTTTGTTTGGGCCAAATTGGTGGATTGATTTGAATCTTGATAGCGTGTCCGATGAACATGAAAGTAAATCACAGCAAAGATTTGGTAGCTGTGATAATAATGTAAAAACGGATACGTCTGAGACCTCTATGCCCATTGGGGTGCAAGAAAACATTTATAGGTCAGAAGTAACCCAACTTGGTAGTGATGGTGGATCCTCACTTTCCCTTGTTCTCTCAGAGAAAGATCAAACTTCACGTTCAAGGACTGATCCATCTGATAGAAATAAATTGTTTGGGTTTGAACTTTTGGATTCAGATTCTGTTCAATCAAACAGTTTCCCAGAAAGCAAAAACTTGGACGCCTCGGATGTGACGTTGTCTCTGGATGGCAAAAATTGCTCCACGCAAAAGCTATGCTTTCATGTTGATCCTTTAAATATTGGATCTGTAGTTTCTGGACGGTTGTGGTGCAGTAAGAAGGTCATATTCCCAAAAGGTATGATGTGATAGGATGTTTCTATGCTTTTCGCAATTTATCTTGTCAGTTACCCTCTCTTCTATACTCGCGCAACTTTTTCTTTACGTGCTTTTAACAATTAGCTTACCTTGACAGGGTTTAGAAGTCGTGTTAAGTTCTTCAGTGTGCTCAACCCAACGAAGATAAGTAGCTATATATCAGAAGTCGTGGATGCTGGGCTTCTTGGTCCTTTATTCAAGGTTAAAGTTATTGCACTGTTCTGTTAAATTTCCGAGGGAGGGAGGGAGGGGACTTATCACATCTCATCCATTATATCTAGGCATATATGCTCAGACGCATTAGCTTGACTGCCCAAGAGGCCAACGCGTTGTGTGCTCTCACAGTGATCAAATGCCATCTAGTCACCCAGTTTTGAGAGCAGTATAGTTGACTGCATTCTTTACATCTTTTTATATTTGGAAGCGCGTACCTTGCTTTTGTTGCTTTTTAATATTCCAGCATTCAATTATGGAAAAAACACTTCATAGTTGCTTATCATCTTTGTTTGCTCTAGATACCAATACTGTAGAATTGACAAATTTCGTCTTCACCTCTCTCTCTCTCTCTTTTTCTCTGTCTCGCTCTCTCTTTACATGTTGTTTGGGAACTAATCTTAAGAGTTTTGCGGAAGTTTGTAATCAGAACAGCAGATATATGGACATTTTCCGGGAAAGGGTGGGCCGACCTTTTTAGTAAATGTTCATTTGCCTTCAGTTTCCTACTAAATATTATTTCATCAGGAATCGTCGTTTACTTCTTGATTACTTTTCACCTTTAAGAGAGTTCAGGAATTTGGAGTATGAATAGTGCGGCGATTGTTTTAGTGATGTGCTGTCCTCCATAGTCTATATTGTTTGTCCTTTGTGGTCAATGCATAAACGTTTTTTTTTTTCATTTGGCTTACCTTTTTGTATTATGCTCCTTATTTATATTCAAAAGTGATGAGAGAGAGAAAATCTTTCAACTGTTTTTCCATTGCTTCCCGTTCTCAAAATGTTTCCTGCACTCATCTTTGTGGTAATACTTTAGACATCATGTTTTTCTAGATAATGAACTTATCTTTGTTTTGCGTGACGATGCCTTCATATTTATCTCGCTCGGTTGTGTTAATTGCAGGTTACTTTAGAGGAGTGTCCAAATGAGAGCTTTGCAAACGTCTCGGCAGAGAAGTGCTGGGAAATGGTATTAGAGACACTAAATCAAGAAATTGTTAGACGTGACAGCCTGGGGAAGCAAGTAGTGTCCCCAGTGCCAATTCCACATGGCATCAATGGGCTTGAAATGTTTGGCTTCCTCTCTCCCCACATTATTCAGGTATATCAAACTTTGTCTGCATTGATCACAATGATTCATCCTTAGTGTTACGATTTAGATTTAAGCATTGAAATCTCTTAGAATTAGTAGCGTGTCTCTGATTTGTGCACCGTATACTGACATTGTCGAAATGGAGGAATCCAGTTCTGAGTTAGTTCCTTAACGTTATTAAGATTACGGCAAAAAGTTCTTGCTGAAACAACTTGGTCCCGGCTATATGAATTCTCTCGACATTCGATTGTATTTAGGGTGTTAAGAATAACTATCGTGACAAAATCATCTCTATCCAACTAGAATTGCCATCATAACGCTTATTAATTGTGCATTTTAAAAGGTTTCTTTCTAGTGGAGCGACTACAGCCCCGACCTTTTGCAACTCCTTAATTTTAATTTCACAAATCAGAATTTTGTTTGACAACTTTAGTCCCTTGTTTCAAGTTACCATCTGCTCTAAAAGCTTGGAGCTACCAAAGAAAGAGCCCAACAATGTAGATCACACTTACAGACCATCCTCACGTGCGACTGTTGCAAGTAAACAACAAATGTGCTCACCAGCACACAAACGTAACGGGATCCATACGTCCCCTCTCATGGGGCTGTCCCCGATCGCATATATGTTATGGATGAGAAATTGAATTGAAGCCCTTCACCCATCACCCGCTTTTTCTAGGATGAGAAGTTACAAGTGCCTACGTTATGAGTAAGTGCTAGCTCCCATGCTGCATCCATCACACACAAATGCAGTTTGCTTCTGTATCGGGTTTTGTTATTTACTTATTAACCTAACATGAGTCTTTTTAGGCTATTGAAGCTCTTGATCCGAATCATCAGTGCATGGAGTACTGGAATCACAAGCTTACCTATGCAGAGTCTAAGAATAACATTACCGAATTGCCTGCAACTTCTTGAGATGCGGAGAACTATCCTTGTGGATCAACTTCTTTAGGAGGTGAAACTGATAAACTAGTTTTTGGAATCGATTCGATGGTGCAGGAACAGGATAGTTTAGTAAGAACACAACTGTAGCCATTCACTTGATCAAAGAGATCCAGTCCGTATTACAAGGATTGCTGATGAAAGCAAATGCTGAATAACTGAGAATAACGCACGAAGTAACGTGCAGTAGGTCGAGAAGTCATGAATGGAGAGCGGCCGTCGTGACATTGACCGAAGAGATCGAGAGAGCATGTAAATAATAAAGACAGTAAGATCTCATCATTCTTTCTTGTTGGAGGTTAGGATCTTTTTTTCATTCACCTATTTAATGGGCCCATTCTTTTGAAATTAATCATAAAGAGAGATCCTGAGCATGAGTTGTGCACAAAAAAAAAAAAAAAATGCATTGTGCCACTCGGGGTATAGTTTTGATTTTTGCAATTTTGTTAACAGATGGTTTTTGTACAAATGGAAAAGAACTCTTTGAAATACAAGCTGATTTAGTTTCGAGTATCTGTCGTTGTACTTCCAATTATATGGTTTGCATGAAGGATGCTGCATGAAAGGATAGCAAAAGAAAATGTACAAGAATCCCCTTCTTTTTGCTATAGAGAAAGATCAGAAGAGTATTTCAGGTACTATTGGTTGCTGCCAGGGTGCTGTTAATATCCTTGCGATTGTGTTCTCCCGAAGTATTAATTTTTGCAGGAATAACATGTACCTGAAAGCTTAGTTTTGTTTTGAGTCAAGGCTCCAAAAATGTGAAAGTACAAGTAAAATAGTTTCCCTCGGCGTCGATGGCTAGAAATTGAAGCTAACGAAGCTTAGTTATATTATTTTAGAACCCAAAAAACAATACTCAGAGCTGATTTTGTTTGTTGTCGTTTAGATCACTGATTAACAGCGGGTGGTGTTTCAACTCCAAAGGGGAGCTAAGCAGGAAACCTAAACACAAGATTTCAGCATGGTGAATATGGTCCTTAGTGTTGAGATCCGAAGAAACAATGGCGCCATCAAGAGACAAAAGGTAGTAACATCAAGACCTACCTCAAAAATCAGTTAAGGAGAACTCCGATGATGGGCAACCGCCTGTGACCACCCAAAGAAGACGACCGTTGTTTGCCGTATTTCACCTAGTTCATTGAGACTGTATGACAGAGAAGATCAATAGGGCCATAACGGCAGGCCATTGAAACAATTGCTGCTTCAAGCAGTAGGGAACCTGATCCACCTCCTATGTGGGACTTCTTAAAAGTAGGGATTTGGAACATCAGACGCCTGAATGGGCAGGACAAACAGAGGTGATGAAATTCATTAGAAAACAGCTTTTGGCCCTTCCCTGTTTAGTAGAGAACACTGAAAACCATAATAATGCAGAGAGAATTATCCTCAGGCGCCCACCAATGCTCGTGGAAGCGTATGGATAGCTTAGGATCCAACATTGTGCGATGTGGTGATCATTACTAGCTCGATACAGAGGATCACCCGTAAAGTTAGCATAAAAGGGGGCACTAGATACTTATACTTTACGCGCGTGTTTATGCACGGAATACTGGATTCGGTAGGAGACCATTGTGAGAGAGCCTCAAAGCTGATGCAGCAATTATTCGAGACAAACCTTGGATGGCTATGGGCGAATTTAATTTCGTGAGAGAGGATTTTGAAAAGCTGAGGAGGCATCGGGATTGATCGGCCGAATCTAATCAATGCCTGCATAACATCTATACGGAAGACATGACTCCCCAAGGGATTCTGGTTTATGTGGACACAAGTAAAATATCAGTTACATCATCCTCGGTTAAATTCGCGGCGTAGTGCATAATTGCTAGCCGGGTGCAGTTCTTCCTGAACTGTGACGCTGTTGCAAGTTCTCCAGGACTATCCCGATCACAGTCCCGCTGTCGTCTCTACTCTGCTGAAAAAGAACCGAAGTGGCAAACCTTTGAATTCTCGATGAATCATATAAAGTTCCATGACCTGGTGAGCAATATGTATGTGGTAGCCACTAAATGAAAAGGTTAAAAAGCTTTTGTCAAGCAACTTGACAATGCAGCCTGCAGTTTCACATATCAGAGTGTGCTACTGAAGAGAGATGCAACGCTATCCGTACACTGATTCCAAAACCGGAGAAGCCTAGTGCTATGGAGGACTTTAGATTACTTCTTGCAATGTAGTCAATAAAATGCACATCCAAAAGCATTCTGGATAGGATCAAGCCTTTGGTACCTCGTTTGTTTGGACAAAGATAATATGCTTTGTCCAGGCAGAGAAAATTCAGATGACATACTAATTAAAGTGCAAGTATTAGTTTGCAATTACAACATAAATGGAGGTCAGGCCATGTGTGCAGTCACGATACTAATACAAGCAAAACGCATTCATGTAAACATCTAGGAATAGTAAAAAATATATACCAAGATATGTTTTGAGACCGAATAAACAAGTAGTAGCTAAAAAGTAAAAGACAGATTAAATGGATGACATCCCATCTAAGTGCACTATCAAAAGATAAACAAGAGAAAAATAAAATAGAGTAAGCAGCTAATAAAACCAAATAAACCAACTAGCTAAAAACAAAAGACAAAAACCCAAGTAATACTCCCTCCCTCATAAATTGATCATATTTCCTTTTTTGATCGTCTCACAAAAATTGATCACTTTTTAATTAAGTCAATTCTGTAAGTATTTTTACATATTTACTCTTTTTTATACTTTTTTATTCTATTTCTCTTTTCACATTTAACACTCTACCAACCAATTTTTTCTTTCCTGACCCATTTTCTTCCTCTCTCTTTAAAGAATAAAATGAAAAAAAATCATACAATATATAACTTAAATTCTTAATATGCGTGCAAAATCAAACTGATCGAATTTCAGGGACGGAGGGAGTACATGACAACTATGAACTAACTAAGAACTTAACTAAGAACTAAACTAAGAATTACAACAGATAAACTAACGAAGGGGCCGTTTGTAACGCCCCCAAATCCGGAGCTCCGCCGCCCCGAACTCCCTGGTCGTTAACTTACCGGATCACATCAAACCTGTCAGATCTGTTCACTAACACATATTCCAAATCATCTAATTCAACATCAACTCAGATTTCTCAAGATACGGGATCATAATTGCTTAGCAGATTACAGCTTAGGTTCTTCGCAATTCAAATTTCCTAAGAACAATTTATCAGTACCGACCCGCGCAGGGTCTTACTATCCAGTGGTGATGGGCTCATCGGAATCTCAGACTCTAAACCCCATTCCCGAGCAGTCTACTGATGATCAAAACCTGCAGAAAGGAATCAAACGAAGGGTGAGCTTTTGAGAGCTCAGTAAGGTCGCACAAGGACTACCAACAGGATTACAAAATGATTCCAAGAATCCAACTGACAAAGATTTCCAGAATACTTCAAACGGTCAAAAATACTCGATGATTCTCAAAATGACCGAAATTCACAGAAACAGATACCAAAATAAACAGTAATACCCATGATGGGTTTCAGAACAATTAATAAAAGATTATCTTCAAAACACAACAGAGTTTTCTTAAGATCTTTCAAACGTATACAGATCATCTGAGACAGTTCTTTCCAAAATACACTGAAGGTTTTCCCAAAGAATTTCAACAGAAGTACAGATCATTTCAGATAATACTTTTCAGACATTTCCGTAATAGTCACGGCAATATACAGAACAGAGAAAAATCAAAAATCAACGTTGACCCTAGGCGATTGCAATGCCATTCCGGCACGCTAACAGAATGTACACATGCATGATGTACCAGAATAATTACTAGTCCATTTAGGTACTAGCCTGCATTCCATGCAGGATTCAGACCAGCCTTATAACGCCCGCCTCAGAACAGAACAAAACAGATAACCCAGGTCAACACAGAAAATTAACAATATCAATGAGCATTAATATAAGCTCAATCACGGAGATCAATTCAGATTCCAATAACAATAATCATACTGACACAAGTCAGCATTCGAAAATTTCAGAAGAAATTGGATTTTCAGAAGAAATCAGAATGTCGGAGGAAATTAGAATTTTCAGAAGAAAATCACAGATAAACAACAAAACGATTACGAATAATTATCGAGTTTTAAGCACAACAATCCGGAAGAACGGATACAGACAATTATCAAATAACTCAGCATGCAATACATGCGAGCATCATAAGATTTCCAAACAATCGATTCAGGTTCAATATTGGGGTTTTCAGGGCAATAACATGCTGATGACCATACAAAATTCAGAGTCGGCATTAGCCGTAAGTAAATCAAATGAGTACTTACGAGTACGAGCAATCGAAATAAGGGTTCGGACAAAGTCCTTACCCAGGGTTCAGATAGAATCCCTTATCTGGATCTGCAGCTAAATTATCTTAACTGGAAGTCTTTAGCTTTAACCTAAACGGAATAATTGAACCATTAGAATACAGCCTACAAAACAAAAGTATAACTTAATATAAACTCACACATGCTCCCAAAATGAAGCTCCCCTCACCGGGTATGTAAAATTACCAAAACGCCCCTAGGGTGTAAAATTACCAAAATGCCCCTCTCGGACTTAAATCACCAAAACGGTCTACCCATAAGTAGAATCACTAAAATAAACTTCCCATATGTAAATTTATGCAAAAATATCTTTCTTAGGTCAAATTACCAAAATACCCCTTCGGGGTGGTAAATTACCAAAACACCCCTGGGGGTTTTCGGCACCAGAAAAATCTCAAAAATATCTTAAACCGCTATTTTAAGCATCCCGATGTTATTTCTGGCCTAAAAGTAATTTATAAAATTTTCGTCCGAAAATTTCGAACCGGTGTCCGAACCGAGCGCTAAAAGGCCAGTTTCACGAAAAATACCTATCGGCCTCAGAATGGCACGAAAGTTTAGATACTGAATCAAATCTATAAAATAGGGCTTCCATAAAATTTTTAGGTTAAAATAACTTGGTTTGATATGCTAAATAAATCGATAAAGTTCTTTAATCGGTGCTCCAATTTAGCGCTCTTCGCGGACTCCAAAAATTCCCAAAATTTTTCAGAGCTTACGTCTTGTGAAAATATTGGAGGTTACTGTTTTGTACTTTGTCTAACTTTGAACCTAACTATTTATAAAAATTCGAGGGATAAACTGCCTAAAGTAATTCCTAGCATTAGCGACAATTACGTCTACTGTTCAAATCATCACACATACTAACACACCTTGGCCACACACACTCATCTTCTTCCTCCTTCAGCCGTCACATGAACCTGGGCATATTCCTCCTTCAATCCCACTTAAATCTCTCATTCTTTCTCACTTTTAATCACTAAATCGCATAGAAATTTACATCTTAATGCCCTAAATCCATTCGATTTATACAATTATATACAATCAAACCCTCAAAATTCGAACCAACTTCTCACACCGAAGAACACCTCTGAAAACACACACCCACACCCACACCCACGGATCATTGCGAAATCATGAGATCTTCATCACTTTCTCTTCCTCTTTCATTTTAAGTTCATGTCGTACACAATTTATCACGATTTTTTTTCAATTTCCATCCCTAATATCATGTTTAACCGAGACCCATACATATATACATGTATATGCAAGATACTTTCGAAATTCTCAATTCAATTCCTCCAATTTCGAAATTTAAAGATCAATATCATACCCCAAAAATTTGAGATTCTTTCTTTCTCCCTTTCCCTTCTTCTTTCTTCCTTTCTTCTTTTCTTCTCCTTCTTTTTTTTTCCTTTTTCCTCCTTGGCCGAAGCTGGTTTCTTCTCTGTTTCTTATTTCTGCTCAGTTTCCTTTTTTGGTTTTTATTTTATTTTTAGACTTATCCCTCCCTTCTCAATTATCTTCTCTTTTTTTCCTAGCTTAGTCATTAAGCTAGTAGGAGGTGGCCAGCTCAGAAAAATGGTTTCTAATTTACTTTTATAAAATTGCACAAATACCCCCAAAGTTTCCAAAATTACGAAAATGCCCCCAAATTTTTAAAAATTATATTTTTGCCCCAAAATTCTTTTAAGCTTCCACAAGCTTCTAATACTCGAGTATTGCTCAAAATTAGGGACCATTTATTTTTTGGAGCCCGAATGGTTATTTTAATCGGCTCCCGAAGTTCAGAATATTACACCGTTTGACACTCTTCTTTTTTGCTCTTTTTAGGTCCAATTTTTATCTTTTGGAAAAGAGCATGAAGTTTGGGGTGTTTGGCTGGGTTTGCCTTTTCAAAAAGGGCCCAAGCCTTTTTAATAAGAGCAAAAAGCTCTTTCCTCTTGCTCTTTTTTTCATGTTCCATGCGGGCCTGAGGAACCCATTTAATGAGGTCGAGGGTTCAAGCCGAGGTAGCAACAACAAATGCATAAATTATTTGCTGGTATAAAACCTAAAAAAACTAGGGTTTATTTCCATCTCTTTCACCTTGCTCGACCGGCCGCACCGTTCACTGTGACTCCGCAGCCCAACACCTCCATCACCTCCACCGCCCACCGGTCACCGCCACGATCTTACAGCGTATCCATCTCGCAGCGCCGTCGCCGCCATCTCTTTTATTTGCGCCGGGTATTAGCTAAAATAGGACAACGGTGGTGCTCTAGATGGCGGACAGATTTGTGGGTTGCTGTAGGTTGTTGTGCGATGGTGGGTGTTGCAAGTTTGCCGACGGTGTTGTTGATGGGTGATGCTGATGGGTATTGCCGACAGGGAGTAATTGCCGTGGGTTTGTATCGCCGGTTGTGATCTCCGCTGATGGCGAACAACGGTGGCCGAATCTGGGTGCCGACGGTGTGGCGATGAGACCGGTGGTGATGGGGCGAATCTGTGGGTGTGTGCAGCTTTGGTGGTAGCGTGGCAGTGGTAGTCCGCTGGTGGTCTTGACGCCGGTGGTCAATCTACACTTGTTTATGATTAAAATGAGCTAATGTTGGTTTAATTATGTTTAATAATGTTTGTTGTTAATCATTGTAATGTTGAAAAATTATGTTTAAGAAATTGTAAGACATTGTAATATAGTTGCTTAATTACCTTTAATAATGTTTAATTATGTAAAAATGTATATTAAAAAAATAAACTCAAAGAGTTGTCCTGTCAAACGCTTGCTCTTTTCTGTTTTTGAAAAAATAAACTTTGTTAAATAACTATCAGTTTTTTAGACTGATAAAAAAAAGCAGAACTCTCCTATTTTTTTTTAGAAAAAAAAGCTGAAAACTGACAATGTTACCACACAGATCCTAAATAACAGGATTACGATAAGCTAAAAACAAGACCAAGACAAAGAAAAAAAACAGTCAATCACACAACAACAGCTCACTATCAGCCTTGAGCCCATCCGGACACGCGTCCCCATCACTGCAACTTGTCCTCTATCCCTACGCACCACTCCGGCGCCGGAAAACCACCTTTTTCAGCCATCCCACAGCTGCCGAACCCTATAGACTAAACAAAACACAAACCACCACCGACCGACCAAACTTCACGGCTCTACACAAACCACCACAGGCCGATCGCCTTGAAAACCCAGTCGAGACCAGAAAACACAGTAACAACCTTTGCCACTCTACCCAACGGAAAACCCAACCGAAACCAGAAAACACCAGTAGCAACCTTGGCCCCTCTCAAACAACGGAAATCGGAGGGAACTCCCTGCAATCAACTACCACCTCAGCCCTTCGCCATCAGAATCAACAATCAAAACACCTAGATTCATCAGCAAACCCCAACCAACAACCACCTACAAACTCGACCAACCAACCTTTCTAGATTAAGGGAAAGGGGGAAAAATAAGCCCTAGAAGCAAGAGTCTTAACCTAAACTTACCAATCTTCCACTAACCCGCAGCAGCGCAACAAACACACTCCATAGGCGAAATTAGCTAAGCCCCATAACCCACCACAAGCGCAATCGGAAGAAGCCCTAAGGATTCTAACACCTTACCTTCATCAAACCCTCAACCTAACCCCGGTGCCAGAAAAACTCAAGGAATTAACCAGACTATTGCAATCCGTCGACAAATGCTGTCTAGCTCACCTTCGTCGCTAAGATCCCTCACGAAAACCCAAAGCAAACAAGACCAAAACTACCTCATCACCACTCGCCGGGGAAATCTATGGTTGTGACGGAAACGAGGATAATAGAGAGTTGTAGCTGCGTAGGGTGTTTTTCTTGTTCTCTTTTTTCGCCTCTCTCAGAGGCCTACTCTTGGTTTCTTCCAGCTTAGAATCCTGTCTTTGATCATCTGCAGGACCAACTGAAGACACCCTTCCACCGTCTTCTGCTCTTGCTTGAAAATTCATGTTTCGTCCATTCTGTTTACTCTATAATTGCCAAGGCCAGTTTACATTTCCTAATATAGAAACTTTTGCCCCGAAATTTCTACGTAATTTCCAAGTTAGAGCCCGTTTGAGAGATTGATTAAAAAAATTAGATTTAATTTAAATCTTAAACAGTTTTCAAAATTTGATTTAATCAAAATCAGTTTGCTATTTGACAAAACTAGTCGTAAACTAGAATAAATTTATAAAAAGTACTTAAATCAGTTTCACTATAATAGAATAACCACAGATGACATTCAATAAACATTTTTCTAATATTCAAGTAACGTTAACATAATTTTTATTTGTAAATAACTATAAAACAGAAGAAAATATTACAAGATAAGAAGATAGAAAAACTTATAGAAATGGTGTGGAGGAAGAGGGCAGTTGTATCCCTCTCTGTGTTTTAGCCGTAGGAAAAAAATAGCAATACGAGAAGATATAAACTCCAAAAACTCTCTAATTAATTAAGGGGTAAGAGAGGTCTTTTTGTAAAAAATGTAGGGATAGGATGGTAAATTAGAAGGTCAAACCTGATTATGAAAAAAGTGATTATTTCATAATCCTCACTTTTGAGGATTATGGATTAAATCAGTTTTTAACTTTTGGAGATGTATTAAATCTCTTAATCTCTTTTACCAAACACCCACATACCTGATTTAATCTAGATTAAATCAGGTTTGACCATCCCATAATCAATCCCAAATACCCTTTTAGTATATGCATCCTAATGGACGTTGATATACCTCAAATAAAACTCCCAATAATTGGGGAATACCGGCAATCCTAGTTGAACTGGAAGACTGATAGTTATCTTATCAGAGATCATGACGTGATCCTCAAGGATCCTAATGCGATCCTAACACATCTAGCCTACGGCCCAGTCTTACTAGGGCTCTTCTTCCTACCGCTATATAAAGGGGTCTACCCCCCAGGTATAGGGACAACTACACACATTCATGCTTTTTCAGAGTCATTATCATGTAGCTGCGCTCTGACTTAAGCATCGGAGAGTTCTCCACCGGGAACCCCACCCGGCGGTCACTCGTTTTCTGTCTTGCAGGTCATCGGTCCAGGCTCGGGTTCCGCAACGTACGCGGGACATATTTTTAGCAGCAACAGACGGTTTCTGTTATGCCCCAAAAGATTTTCTTTTCCTTGTGTGAAAATATTATTTTGAATAAATATTTTGTGATCTTTTTATTAATAGTAAGAAAATGGTTTAAAAATAATTCTAAAATTTTCGGTCGAATGAAATGTGATTTCATTCGAATCAAAACTGGAAGGTGGTGATGCTTTGGAGTGTCTGAAAGATTCAGTCGAATGAAAAAATGTTTGATTTGAATGAAAGGTATTTACTTTCGATTCACTCGTGGGATCCTGCGCGGTCCCGGGGGGGGGGGGGACCACCATGGCTCCTATCTTCTCGAGAATCCATACATCCCTTATCAGTGTATGGACAGCTATCTCTCGAGCACAGGTTTAGGTTGGCATCCTAACAGACCGGTAGACTTGAACCTTGTACTTGTACTTGCTCTGCTATTCTGCCCCAGCCTGGCTTTAAAATTGAGAGGGAGTAAAGATAAAAGATTGCATTCGATTGAAAAGTTTTCGTTCGAATGAAATCACTTTCGGTCGAATAAAATCAGATTTTTGGTTGAATCAAACAAGTTTTGGAAAAACGATTTTTGTAACTATCAGATTCATTCGAATGAAAAGTTTTCATTCAAATGAAAACCATTTTGATCTCTGTCGGATTCAGTCGAATGAAAACAATGTTTCAATCGAATGGAAACAATGTTTCGGTCGAATGAAAACTATATTTCGGTCGAATGAAAACTTAAGTTTCCTTCCATATAAATAGTTTTCTTATTTCTTTTCTAGCCTTTTTGGTTCTCTGTTTCTTTTTTCCTTTGCGATAGAAAGAGAGAGGAGAAGGCTTGGGAAGTTCATGAGTTCTAAGGTGTAGCTTAAGGATTTATATTTCTCAAAAGCTTGATTAAGGTAAGGTTTTACTTTTAAAATTTGAATCAGCGATGGACCGATCGTTCGTGTAAGTGCTTAGTTCTTTTGAAATATGAACTTCTTCGAATTGAGTTAAGTGATTCTTCTTCCTTTTTTGTTTTGAGCTGTGTTATGAGTATCATGTTTCTCAATACTATGACTTGTGGAATTCAATTTATGTCGGATTGTTTGACCTTAAATTGGCCTACGTTGATATAATTCGTTTCTGAAATTAATGATTGTCCTTATTTCGTAAACTCTACTTATTGTTTGACAAGTTTGTTATTTGATAATGTTATCTATAAATCTTTGTTTTGGTCTCTAATTTTTGCATTAGACATTGTTGGAAACTCTATGAGCCATGTCACAGTTTATTTGACTTATTTCTAACTTACTCACGTGGATTGGAACGTGGGCTAACTCAGAAGGATGAGCTAGAGATCACGATCTTACTTTATGAACCCATCTCATATGTCAGTAATGACGTATGTGACCCCATTCTAAATGACTCTCTAGTATCTGTCTCCGTACTCAGATATATTTTGGCATTTGAAATCTAGTCTGACGTCTGTTCCGTTGAAACTTTTGTGTCTCTGTAATTTTGTCTCTCAAATACCTTTGCATTCTTTTGATTGGTCCTTTGAGCGACCTTACTGGGCATTTGGCTCATTTCCTTACTGTTTTCCCTTTCAGGTGATCTGTAGGTGAGACTTTGGGATCGAAGGACTAGGCGAGTGATCAAGAGTTAGCTACCTTTGTTTCAGAGTTAGTACTGGCATTTTAAGTGTAATGATTAAGACAATTGATATTACTTATGTTTTATTTTTGGAAACTCCGTATTGAAGAACTTGAACTGTATAAAAGCTTGGGGTCACCATGTCAGATATTGATATATTTTGGGATTTATTAGTACATGCTCTGATTTACCATTTGGGAGACTTCTGATTATTTTTAAGGTTTTCTCTGATTTCTGTTTATTGGACATTTACGCTCCAAAAATAATTCTGGCTGTGACAGTTGGTATTAGAGCTTAGGTTTGAGATTCTGTAGACTCATGCTTAGGATTAGATAAGTTGTGAGGTGGGTAGGATGGGTAGATTTAAGTGCAATGTTTTAGTCGATATTAGTTTTCTCGTGTAGACTATGGCAAACGGTTGTAGCACTAGGCAAACTAACAATCGGAATGCAGAGCATCCGAATGTCACAGGGAATGAGAATTTGCCAGATCTTCTGACAATCCTGGCAAATCAGTAAGCTTAACTGACTCAATTACTGGCTAACCAACAAGCTTAGTTAAATCAGCAGAATCAACCTAACCCACCACCGAATCCAAATCTCGGGCAGACTCAGACCCGTAGCTTGCTAGAGCAGTTTGATAAGAAAAATGTAGAACCTTTTGGCAGAACCAACGATCCGATTGTGGCAGAGAAGTGGATCTCTCGACTTGAAAAGGTGTTTAGGCCTATGAGTTGCACTGCTGAGGAAAAGATAGAACTCACAGTGTATAAGCTAGATGGGGAGGCAAACCACTGGTGGAAAATGATTGAGGATAATAAAATGGAAGAACAATACTAGGCGATGACTTGGGATTAGTTTAAGGTTTTGTTCTTCGACCGCTACTTCCCTAGGAGTATAAAAGAATAGATGTATCATGATTTTCTTAATCTGAGGCAAGAGGAGAATGAAAGTGTCGCCGAGTATGAGGTAAAGTTTATGCGACTATCTCATTCTGGTAAGCAGTTGGTAGCTAATGAGAATGACATAGTGTAGATGTTCACTAGGGCTCTTAAGTCTAGCATTAGACAGCGCATTGTTCCAGTCTTGATTGAGACCTATGTTCAGTCCGTGGACATTGCGAAGACTATTGAATTTGAGGCAAGGGATTTTCGAGAGTGAAAAGAAGCCAAGGCAGGTAAGAGAGATCGCCCAGAACTATCTCAATCACACGCGGCACAAAATGATAGGAAGCAAAAACAGGCATCTTCGTTGATTACTGTTGGTCAGAGGGACCAAGGTCAGAGGCAGGGTCAAGCTCAGGGCAATTAGGGTAAGAGTTTTTTAGTCAAAACTTTGTTCAGAGGCCTCCGTCTACAGGTTTTAATCCTATTTGTCAGAGGTGCAATAAGCGACATGGCGGTCAGAGTTGTCATCGGGATATAGGAGCATGCTTCATGTGAGGCCAAAAGGGTCACCTTATCAGAGATTGCCCTATTTAAGCATCAGGGCAATCTGGCCCACAAGGTTTAGTTGCGAGGAGTACAGCTTCGAGTCCTAGACATGATGGCGAAATATGCATCAAGTTCAAAGGATGTGATGGCAGGTACGATTCACATTAACTTAATTGATGCACATGTATTGTTTGACTCTGGTGCCACACACTCTTTTGTTTCTCTTTCGTTTGCGTGTCGCCTCGGGGTTCAATCCCAGCTTTTTGACTAGGAATTGTCTGTTGGTACTCCAGTTGGAGATTCTGTAATAGTTAAGTCAATATTTAGAAACTATAAGATCCGCATATGTGATAGGGATCTCCCCGGGGATCTAGTTCCTTTAGATATTCGTGATTTCGATGTGATTCTGGGTATGGATTGCTTGACATCCTATCATGTCTTAGTTGACTGTTTTGAGTAACGAGTCTGTTTTTGTCTATCTAATTTGTCTGAGTTTGTGTTCCGGGGTTCAAAACCTTGGAGGGTTAATTATTATTTCAACTATTTTTGGCTTGCCGTATGCTTTGTAAGGGGTGTGAAGGCTACATTGCAACGTCCTTGATACGAATCATGGAGATCTTGAGATATCAGACATACCGGTAGTATGTGATTTTTTTTAGGTGTTTCCTGAGAATTTGTCGAGAAAACCTATCAATTGGGAGGTTGAATTCATGATTGACTTAATTCCTAGTGCGGCACCTATTTTAAAGGCTCCATATCGAATGGCGCCTTCAGAGATGAAGGAGTTAAAGAAACAACTTTAAGAGCTACAAGGTAGGGGGTTTATATGCCCTACTGTGTCACCTTGGGGTGCCCCAGTCTTGTTCGTCAAGAAGAACGATGGTACATTGAGACTTTGTATCGACTACTGCGAGTTGAATAAGATCACCATCTGTAATAAATATCCACTGCCATGCATAGATGATCTGTTTGACCAACTTTAGGGAGCAAAATTTACTGATGCCGTTCGGGTTGACTGATGCCCCTGCTGCTTTTATGGATTTGATGAATCGTGGTTTAGACAGTATTTGTATCGGTTTGTCATTATTTTTATTGATGATATTTTACTGTACTCAAAGTTAGAGGAGGAACACACCGAGCACCTGCAGATTATCCTACAGACCTTGAAAGATAATCAGTTGTACGCTACATTTAATAAGTGTGAATTTTGGCTTGAACGGGTAATATTTCTAGGGCATGTGGTGTCCAAGGATGGAATAACCGTTGATCCCTCTAAGATTTTGACGGTGACTGACTGGCAGAGACCTAGCACCATTACTGAAGTGCGAAGCTTTTTGAGATTGGCAGGCTACAACAGTCGATTTGTGGAAGGTTTTTTGAAAATCGCAGTGCCTTTAACTCAGTTGATTAAGAAAAACACCCGATTTGTTTAGAGCGAGAAGTGTGAAGCTAGTTTCTAAGAACTGAATGAGAGATTAATGTTTGCACCGGTATTGACTTTACCATATGGTTCTGAAGGTTTCATGATTTATAGTGATGCCTCAAAGAGAGGCTTAGGTTGTGTTTTAAAGCAGCATGGTAAGGTGATTGCTTATGCTTCTAGACAGCTTAAACCCTATGAACAGATCACCCCACCCATGATCTTAAGTTAGCAGCTATGTTTTTTTTTACTTTGAAGATATGGAGGCATTACTTGTATGGTGAGTATTGTGAGATATATACCGATCATAAAAGTCTTAAATATATTTTTACTCAGAAAGAACTGGACATGAGACAGAGGCGTTGGTTGGAGCTTTTGAAAGATTATGACTGCTCGATTCATTATCACCCTAGTAAGGCGAATGTCGTGGCCGACGCACTTAGTAGGAAGAGCTTTGGAATCTTCGCGCCACTAATCACTTGTCAACCCCAGCTGTCGAAGGATATAATGAACTTGGATCTTGAGATTGGATGGCAAGATGGTGTAGAATACTTGGCAGCATTACAGGTACAGCCTACCTTGATTAGTAGGATCAAGGAAGCCTAAGATGGAGATTCAGGTATCACTCACATCATTGAGAACATTAATAGTGGAAAGCAATCTGAGTTCAGAATTGACGAGCACAGTGTGGTTTGGTTCTGTAATGTGACAAGAGTTTCTACCAATCAACCTTGCCAGCATGGTAGCTAATTGCCTCCTAGCCAGAATTAATCACAAACTTCCCATTCTTTTGTAAATTCCAACGAACTATGTCACCAATATTCTTTTGGGGGGGAGGAGGGAGCTAAGGCAAGTATTTTAACTTGCTAACATCTAAGTGCTTGTGATCTAGCACTAGGTATATGCCAAGAACCATTTTCAGTTATGGCAGCCACCATGCTATTAATAGGTGAACCAGAGTCTCATGAAGTTGATTAGGTTCAGCCGTCGGGGTTGTGGGTTTGCCGTCAGGGTTGTGGGTTTGCTGTTAGGGTTTGTCGGGCTATCTTGGGTTGGAGAAGGATATGGCGAGTTTAGATCTAGGCTTTTTCTTCAAGGGTTTTTTCCTCCCCCTTCCCCCTAGATATAGAAAGTGTCATGAATACAAGGAGGACTTTAAAAATCAAGATCAGAGACCACTGCAGCAACAACAGTAATTGGATGGTACAACAAAGTTATGCAATCCAGTTGATTTCAATCAGGTGCGTGGATCACAAGACGTGAATGGGAGTGACAACTTGGGAGCATGAAAGCATTAAAACGATAGAAATCTGTTGGCTCGTGCACTACAGTTGATCATGAGCTCAGATTTCCAAGAAGGATTTTCTCTACAGCTAATAAGGCTTTTAATCATGTAGTTAGTATTAAGCCTCCATGATCTTTGTCTGAGGCTGTTAGAGTTAATTATCTTTTATTGTTTTTTTTTCAATTTATTTCTTTTCCAGATAATTTTTGGCTTTCTGCTATTTGGCCATTCAGTTGTAACCAACTGATATATAAAAGGAGACACACGTCAGTGAAGGGGCAGAACCCATTTTGGCCTTGAAATTCTTGCTCTCTTTAACTTTTTCTCCAAGTTCTCTCTATCATCTTCTCTACTCCATTTCTAAACCTGTAACAAAATACTGGAGAGAACCAATTGGTTCTTACATTTGGTATCCAGGGCAGTACAATCCACCCAGCTTCACACCTGAAAACAAATTTGACCCTAGAAAACTGTAAGAGCTCTAGAAATTATGGGTTACAATACTAGGCAAGTTCACAAATAGAAACAATGGGATGAGCATGTGAGCCTTATGGAGGCTCAATTTGCGGATCACTTCGGTTCTATTGATGATCAGTTGAATGGATTGAAGGAACTGTCTTCGAAATTCCTGAATTAAAACTGGCGATAGATCAATTGAAGGGAGAGTTGCCAGAAGTTAAGCACTCACTAGCTGAGCTACACCAGATGCTACAGCATTTGGTAAATTCCAAGGAAGGGGAGAGCTCTGCCAATAGACAAACTAAGCAGACAAATGGACCAGAGACCAGAATCTTCACATCGAGAGTACACCCAAACGACAAATGATAATATCTATTCTAAAATGCCTAAAATAGAGTTTCCAAAATTGTTGGGAGAAGATTCATATAGATGGGTGAGGAAAGCGGAACAATACTTTGATTTTAACATTGTTGAAAAACTAAGTAAGGTTAACTTTGCATCCATCCATTTCAATGGCTAGGCAGAATACTGGTATGGTGCATACATTAAAGCTAAGGGAAGAGTGGTGTTACGGCCATAATTTGTTAGGGATTTGAATGCAAGATTTGCGAAATTGTTCAAAGAGAGTATGGTGGGAGAATTTCATAAATTAAGACAACAGTTTACTGTTGAAGCCTACTACAATTAGTTTGAAACCAGTAGGTCCATGATGGTTAGTGAGGGGTGTTGATTTGCTAAAGAATATTTTAATTAGAGCTATAAGTGGTTTGAAAGAAGAAATTAGGCTTGAGGTGGAAAAGTTTGAAACTAGTGACCTCACAAGGGCTATTTACCTGGGCAGGAAGCATGAAGCTAGCCTGCAACAATCTTTGCATGCTCCCACAACTGCTTTTAAACCAAACCTACCCAACCACACACAATACCTAACCATAGTCAAAACCCAATGTAACATTAACTCTTGGAAGCCGAAAGCAGTGATACCATCCTTCAGCATGAACCATAACCAAAACGAGCTAACAATAGCCCCCAGAAATTCTCCACCTCTGCTCAGCAATCGTCCCACACAAAAGTTAACTAGAGGATTTTTTTTTGATGAAAGAAGGGAAAAGGTCTTTGCTATTGGTGTGATGAGGCCTACACACCAGACCACAACTGCAAGCACAAAAATTTTTCAATGCTTGTGGTGGATGAGAAAGAAAATAAAGACCCTCCACCAAAGTATGATGAAGAAGCACCAACAGGATAGGAGAATGAAATAGAGGATGATAAAGCAGAAATTTAGATTACTGTGAATGCCATTACATGAAATGTCAATCACATCACATTCAAAGTATGGGAAAAGTGTGGTAAGGAGACATTCCCAGTATTGATTGACAAAGGATCGACTCATAATTTTATAGATCCTGCCACTGTAGAGAGGTTGGGGGGGGGGGTTTCACTCCTTCTAGGCCTATGATGGTAATGGTAGCTGATGGAAATAGGGATACCAATGACTTAATATGTAAAGATTTTTCATGGAAAATGCAGGATCATGAATTTAATGCTCAGATGATGCTCCTTCCCCTTGGGGGATGTGATTGTGTATTGGGTTTGGAGTGGTTAAAAGGATCAGGACAAGTTCAATTTGACTTTACAGCCATGACAATGACACTGACCAAAGCAGGGAAGACTATTACATTATGTGGAAGTAATGAATCACCTGAGATAAAGATGTAGATAGCAAAAGGTATGTACAAATACCTTACTCAGAACCCTGGAGCCTTATTTGGACAAATCTATACCTTAACCACCATTCCCTTAGAAAATAACCAAGAACCACAGTTAACTGCCTTGTTACATGAGTCTAGTGACATTTTGGAGGAACCAAAGGGTCTCCCTCCCCTAAGACCCCAGGATCATCATATTACCTTGATCCCTAATGCGCAACCTATAAGCATTAGACCCTACAGAATACCATATGCACAAAAGACTGAAGTTGAGGACATAGTGCATGAGATGCTAGAAAATGGGATTATTTATCCTAGCACTTCCTTTTTGGGTCACTCGTGCTCTTAGTGAAAAGGAAGGATGGCTCCTGGAGGTTATGTATGGACTGTAGGGGATTAAATAAACTCACCATTAAAAATAATTCCCCATTCCAGTAGTAGATGACCTCTTTGATGAACTCAATAGGGCTAATGTCTTTACCAAACTTGATTTAAGAAGTGGATATCATCAGGTGAGCGTCCAGGCAGCTGATGTTCCTAAAACAGCCTTTACCACACTCTTCGGCCACTTTTAGTTTAGAGTGATGCCCTTTGGGTTCACTAATGCACCTGCCACTTTTCAGTCCATAATGAATACCACCTTTCAGCCCTATGTGAGGAAGTTTGTTTTAGTTTTTTTTTTTATGATATCCCGATCTATAATAAATCCTATAAGGAGCACATGTACCATTTAGCCGTGGTTTTTCAAACCCTAAGGGCACATCAACTGTATGTCAAGAAGTCTAAGTGTTCTTTTGCTGCAAGGGAAGTGGAGTACCTAGGGCATTTGATATCAGGCAGGGGTGTAGCTGCAGACCCCAAGAAAACTGAAGCCATGATAAACTGGCCCTGTCCTAAGACAGTTAAGCAATTGATGGGTTTTTTAGGCTTAACAATGTACTACAGAAAATTCATTCCAAATTATGGCATACTCAGCAAGCCACTAACCAGGTTGCTCAAAAAAGACAATTTCCATTGGGAGGAAGCTATAACTCAAGACTTTAGTAAGCTAAAAAAAGGCTATGGTGAGTCCTACAGTACTAGCTTTACCTGATTTTAACTCACCATTTGTGGTGGAAGTGGATGCCAGTGACCTTGGAGTAGGAGCTGTCTTAATGCAAGCTGGTAGGCCCTTGGCATTTTATAGTAAAACTTTTGGTAACAAAGCTTTATCCATGTCTACCTATGAGAAGGAGCTTATAACTTTGGTGCAGGCTGTCATGCATTGACACAACTACTTGAGTTTACAACCATTTGTAGTGATGATTGATCATTGCAGTCTCAAATATTTATTGGGCAAAGAATAACCTCTATGCTCCAACAAAAGTGCTTATCCAAGCTATTGGGTTTTGACTTTACTATTCATTACAAAGCTAGTAAGGAGAATGGAGCTATTGAGTCTCTTTCCATAATGTTTACAGAAGAACATGGAGGATGAAAATGCCTAACCATTTTGCAAGTTGTTCATGCTTGGACCAAAGAATTGCAGGATTCTTATACAGAGGATAGTTACATGCAGCAACAACTACAACAATTGGTGTTGGATCCCTATGCAACTTCTGAGTTCACTTTTGAAAATGGTACACTGAGTGTAACACTCCTGAAAATCCGGAGCTCCGCCGCCCCGGACTCCCGGGTCGTTAACCTACCGGATCACATCAAAACCTGTCAGATTTGTTCACTAACACATACTTTAAAACATCTAATCCGATACTATCTCAACATTCTTCAAATGCAAGCTTACAAGGCTGCTCGAACTCAAACTGTTAAAACCTAAGTTCTTTACAAATCGAGTCCTTATGAATGAATCAGCAGTACCGACCCGCGCAGGGGCCTCATTACCTAGTAGTGATGGGCTCACCGGAACCTCATGCAGACTCTAACCCATTCCTGAACCTGCTACAACTTATCATTACCTGCAGAAGGGAGCCAAACGGAGGGTGAGCTTTTGAGAGCTCAGTAAGGTAGCACAAGGACTACCCAAAAAGAATCACAAAACGATTCCAAAGAATCTAACCGACGAAAATTTCCAGAATACTTCAGATGGTCAAAAACTCAATGACTTCCAAAAGGATCAAAAAGTCATCAGAAATAGATACCAAAATAAACCAGAACAAACACGACGGATTCCAAAATAATCAATAGTAGATCATTTCTCGAGTCATCATTTTTTAAAATACAATGAAGATTTTCCAAAGGATTTCAGCAGAAGCACAAATCATTTCAGATAATACTTTTCAAACATTTCCGTAACAGTCACGGCAGTATACAGAGCAGATAATATAAAAAATCAACGTTGATCCTGGGTGATTGCAATGCCGTTCCAGCAAAGCACATAAGTGTACACATGCATGATGTACCAGAATAATTACTAGTCCACTTGGGTACTAGCCTGTATTTCATGCAGGATTCAGACCAGCCTTATAAGGCCCGCCTCAGAACAGAACAGATAACCTAGGTCAACATAGAAAAATTAACAATATCAGTGAGCTTTAACATAAGCTCAATCACCGAAATCAATTCGGATCCCAATAACAATAATCATACTGACATAAGTCAGCATTCAGAATTTTCAAAAGAAACCAGAATTTTCAGAAGAAAATCACAGATAAACAACAAAGACGATTGCGAATAATTATCGATTTTAAGCGCAATAATCCAGAAGAACGGATACAGACAATTATCAAATTACTCAGCATGCAATACATGCGAGCATCATAAGATTTCCAAACAATCGATTCATGTTCAATATTGGAGGTTTTCTGGGCAATAACATGCTGATAGCCATACAAAATTTAGAGTTCGGCATTAGCCATAAATAAATCAAATGAGTACTTACGAGTACATGTTATCAAAATAAGGGTTCGGACGAAAGTCCTTCCCCAGGGTTCAGATAGAATCCCTTACCTGGATCCGCAGCTAAATTATCCTAACTGGAAGTCTTTAGCTTTAACCTAAACGGAATAATCAAATCATTAGAATACAACCTACAGAACAAGATTATAACTTAATACGAACTCACACATACTTTCAAAATGAACCCTCGTCTCCGGGTATGTAAAATTACCGAAACGCCCCTGGGGTGTAAAATTATCAAAATGCCCCTATCGAACTTAAATCACCAAAACGGTCTTTCCGTAAGTAGAATTACTGAAATAAACTTCCCATATTTAAATTTATGCAAAAAATACATTTCTTAGGTCAAATTACCAAAATACCCCTTCGGGGCGACAAATTACCAAAATACCTCCCGTTACACTTGAATTCTCAAAATGACTTTTTCATAAGCAAAGTCACTAAAATAATCTTACTGTATGTAAATTTACTTCAAAATACCTCTTATAGGTAAAATTACCAAAATACTCCTTCGAGGTGGTAAATTACCAAAACACCCCTGGGGGTTTCCGGCACTGAAAAAATCTCGAAAATATCTTAAACCGCTATTTTAAGTATCCTGATGTCATTTCTGGACTAAAAAGTATTTTAGAAAATTTTTGCTCGAAAATCCCAAACTAGTATCCAGACCGAGCGTAAAAAGGTCAGTTTCATGAAAAATACCTATCGGCCTTAGAATGGTACAAAATTTTAGAATATGAAACATATCAGTAAAATAAGATATGCATAAAATTTTCAGATCAAAATATCTTGGTTTAATATGTTGAATAATCCAATAAAGTTCTTTAATTGGTACCCCAATTTAGCACTCTTCACGGACCCCAAAAATTCTGAAACAATTCCAGAGTATAGTTCTCGTAAAAATACTAGGGGTTACAGTTTTGTACTTTGTCTATTTTTGACCGTAACTATTTATTAAAATTCAATTAAAAACTGCCTAAATGAATTTCACCTTTAGCGACAATAACATACACTATTCAAATCATACACACACTAAAACACCTCAGCCCACACACACCTACTTTCCCACTTCACCGCGATACACATACACTCACACCACTCACATGTGCACTCTAACACCCTTCCAAACCCACACCAAAATGTTCCCAATCCCTTGCACTATCTAAATTACACCTCCTAACACATCTAAAACACCATCACACACATAATCACACTTATACACCCTAATTCTCCACGGCACCACATACAAAACATTCACGCTCGCACAGACTATAATACCCCAAACCTAGGTTTGAACTTTTTAGTAAAATTTTAGCAGCGTTACTTATTAATATTTCTTATTTAGAGGCAAATTTTACAAGTAAAAATATTTTTGTTTTTAGCGACGATTGACATGAACAATCTGATCGTCAATTTATGATAGCGAGGGAAGTAACTTGAGAAATTATTATTAAATTAAGATTTAGTATATAGTTCTCAATTTTGGTTATTTCAAATATAACAGAGGGAGTGATTTATGGAAAAAAAATGTAGCATTTGAAGTGACTGATTGGGAGAAAAAGGAAGAGATTTTTAAGCAATTAAAACCATATATGTTTTTAGGCAAAATAAAATAAAAGAGTCAAAAGGAAAAAAAAAAGAAAGAGAAAAGAAAACTAAGGGGAAAGATATGAGAACGGAAGAGAAGAGAGAAGAAGAAAAAAGGATAGAGAACAGGGAGAGAAGACATGCAAAGAGAGAAGGGCAAGGCAGCCGGCCCTAGAACGGGGGTGCCCCATCTCTGGGACCAGCTAAGCCACCGGTGATGGCGAC
The DNA here is from genome assembly GCA_033070095.1 of Escallonia herrerae. Classification (NCBI taxonomy): domain Eukaryota; kingdom Viridiplantae; phylum Streptophyta; class Magnoliopsida; order Escalloniales; family Escalloniaceae; genus Escallonia; species Escallonia herrerae. The sequence continues at coordinate 982,832 of JAVXUP010000027.1, read as the reverse complement.
ACCAAAGGGCCATCGGGGACGACGTCGGAATAGCCACCAACCCACCCACCCAAGGGCTACCGTCGCTAAGCCCAATGTCAGCAGATCTGCAAAGGTAGTGCCGACATCCTTCGCCGTTGATGGGCATCGACCAGCCATGACGGGCAACCACCGGCTATTTCATCGATGACCGCCGACATAGAGAGAGAGAGAGAGAGAGACTCGGTGGGTGACCGGTAGGTTAAACGGCAGTGGCGATGCCGATTTAATCCACGCTTAGAGATCGCTCGCAGGTGGTGTTTTAAGCGATCGGGATTGGTGGTCGATGTGCCGGCGGTGACGTCGCGCCAATGGTCGACGGCGATGATGTTGGTGATGCGCCACTTTATGGAGATCGTAGAAGGTAGTGCGTGGTTGGTGATAGTGGGGCAGCGGTGGTGGTGTTTTGGTAGTGGGTGCACTGGCAACCGTGGTGCTTAGGAGATCGCACTAGGATGGAGAAGGGAGATTAGGGTGGCTGATTTTTGTGCCGGCGGTTCTGCTATAAGACTGGCGGTGATTGCATTGGAGCCATGGGTTTGTGGTGATGATGGTTGACAGCAGCGATACGACAATTTGACACGGCAGTAGAGAAGGTTTGTTGCTTCTGTTATGTTACCACCAATGAGTTGGGTGGTGGAACGGTGATCAGGAGTATGGCCGATTAGTGGTAATTGGTGATTGGAGGTGCATCTAAGGTGGAGCTCTGCGGTTGCGGCGGTGGTAACACTTGATACTATTGATTTAATGAGTTAAAACTAAAGAATTTTGGTAGCACTCTGTATAAATTATGAAATGGGTTCTTGTGGGTGCCTTTGTTCTTGGTGAATGAAATGGAACGAACGAGATGGTTATTTAGGTGTACGGTGTGTGTGTGTGTGTGTGTGTGTGTGTGGCAGGTGTATAGGTGTGGTTATTATCGGACGAGCGTGTGTAATGGGGTGAAATTTGTTTGGGTGCGTATGATGAATGTGATATATGGAGTTAATTTGGGTGTGGAATCGTAGCGACAATGGTGGTGGGCATGTGTGCATGTTTGTATGTCCGTGAATGTGTACTATTTACAAGGTGTATATACAAAGTGTGTCGGTAGGTAACAGGGTACAATAGTTTTGTGTGCATAGTGTGAATTTGACTTTGTGTGTAGAATAGTAACAATCATCGTGGTCAAATGGTTGTGGGTTGTTGGGAAGTGGCATCTATAATGGTAGATTGGTTGTGGAAGCTAACAGCGGGTACGTTGGATTTTGGAGGTATTGACTATGAAACGGGGGTTCGATTGTATGAGTTCGATATTGTTGTAGTTAATGGTTGTGGTTTAACGCTGGTGCTTGAGGTGACTGGAGTGGGGGCAACCGTGGTGGAGTGTATATGGCGGCGATCGATAGGATTTAGGACCCTGTTGATTGATGAGGGAAGTTATTGGTTGCAATGGTTGATGGGTGTGGCAATTATACTGGGATGGAGTAGCTGTTGGTGAAATGTGTATGACTGTATAATTCTGGTATCTTGTTGGGTTGTGTGCTGGCACCGATAGGTGTACGTGTTTCATGTGTTTAGGCAAGTGTGTATATTGTGTAGGCGTGGTTGTGGCTGGACGATAAGGTGTAACAGGGGTGCATGTTGGACACTATTGCATGAGGAGTGCGGTTGCGTATATTGTAGCAATAGGGCATGCTCGATGGGTTAGTGACATCAAGTTAGTTGAGAGGCTCGACAGCGGTGATGAAATGCCGAGAATGGCATGGTGAACTGGGCATGATTTTGGAAGGGTTGTGTAGCGGGTGGTCAGATGCGGCATCGAAATTCTTTGAGGAAATAACCAACAGGAATCATCAATGATGCCTTCGTGTCATAGTAAAGCTGGGAACATGGAGATAAAAAGAATGGTCCTAACTGTTCTTTTAGCAAGATGTAGCAGCGAGATTGTCGCTCCAGAGACTTTGATGTGGAAAATGCGTAGCGTCAAGTAAGTGACCTTTCGATTCAACTAGTATTTTTCTATAAAATGTATATGTTTATGTATTGATAAAAAGTGGCGTTTATCAGCATTGACCGTTTTAATCATGTTTAGTTAGTCTGACTTGATTTGCTAAACAAAGCTTTTAATGGTTTAATTCCCGTCAAAACCGGACCAGCATGTAAATGATATCTTTCTTAGAAATTGTTATGGAACTCAGATTTGAAATGATTAGTGCAAGTAAGATGCCTTGGTATTTGACGTTCTTGTGAAAATTGAAGAGCTTGAAAACTGTCAAAATGGATGTGAGGATGGTTTGTCATTAATTGATGAGTGATTGTGTTTACGATGAACCAAAAGGTCTTTTTGTTTATTCGATTGCTGTGCCCCATATCCACGGGGGAAAGTTGGATTTCGGGCCCTGGTCAACGGGGCTTGTACGTTGATACACAGTACTGTTGCTCGTGGTTCGCCCATGAGTCCACAGAATTTTATCCCGAATGGAGGAGGGATTTCGGGCCCTAGTCAGTGGGGCCTGTACGCTGACCGCAGCATATTGTTTGAGCTAATGTTGGGATTGAACTGGTTGTTATGAAGTTTTGCGATAATCATTATATACTCCAGTTTTTGGTTTCATGTACTTTGTTTTGTTTTACCCGATGATTATCAAATCTATGATTTTTGGATATCTTAATGATGTTACAATATAAAGTGAGTTATTTTCTGACATGCTATGGTCCACCTAGTTGAATCATTGGTTACTTACTGAGCACGTGGAAGCTCATCCCTTACTTATCATTTCAGGTTGAAAGTAAGGTGATGGTGAGGAGCATAGGAGGAGAAAATTTGGTGCGGAGCTTCAGAGACTGCATGAAATGAGTCGCTAAATATTAGATATTCTGTTTAGCTTTAGTTGTTGACAATCAGAGTTATGAAAAGTTTTAGTATAAATGATGTATTCAAATTAAAATATGATAGTGTAATTAATGTTTTGGAGAAGTTTTAATTTCCACTGCAGCACATGTTGGTTTTAAGCGAGTAAGGCCTGGCAGAGCCCTAGGTTAGAGTCTATTGGGTCAGCAGCTGGTCACAGATCTAACTCGCGGCCTACCCGTGGGTTCGGGTCGTGACACAGACATCACTCACAGTCACGGACACACGCACCGCACACACTGAGACACACAGACCTCACCCTCACCCTCACTCTCACTGATGTTACACCGTAACCCACATACACACTGTAATCCATCTGCTCCCTGTAGACACACAACCTCACACGGTTATATTGATCATACGCATATAATACACACTGCAGTCAAGAACACACACTCACCTTACATCGAAACACACACTAACTCACAAATTACACCCTCACATCATTTGTTACCAACAAGATCACTCCCTTTTCACAAAAATCCTCCCCTTTCACATGAATCACAGCCATGGCCACCTCCGACCCACGATCATCCTTACACATATATCCTCTAAAACACGTAATTTACAGATACATACATAAGTAAGAAAAAAAGGAATTTGCTCCTTACAGATTTTGTCTATCTTTCTCTGATTCTGTTTCTCGGTGGTTCCCTTTCCCCAATCCTTTTCTTCTCCTCTGTTTCCTTCCTCTGTTTTTTGTTCTTCTGCTACTGTACATTATTTGTTTCTTCTTTTAAATTTTCCAAATCTCTTTTATGTTTTCTTTTCTTTTAATTAGTTAAAATAAATCCAATACCTATCACTTTATCCTTTTAATTAGATTAGTCACCAACCATTGTGGAGGTGGTGGCAACTCTACACAAGTTGGTTTCTCATATTTTGACACCTAATGCTATCTTTCTTAAAATTGCAAATTAACCCCCACAAGTTTCCACAATTACAAAAATACCCCAAAAATTTCAAAATTACATTTTTGCCCCAAAATTCTTTTAAGCTTCCACAAGCTTCTCATACACGAGTATTGCTCAAAATTAGCGCCCGTTTATTTTTCGGGTCACGGATGACTATTTTAAACAGCTCCCGAAGTTTGGGATATTACACTGAGGTGCAAGGGTAAACTTTGTGTGGCCCAAACAGGAGACTTGAAAAATCAAATATTGGAGACTTTACATTCCTCAGGCATTGGAGGCCACTTAGGTATCAATGCAACCTACAAAAGAATATCTTCCCTATTTTTCTGGCCTGGCACGAGATCTGACATAAAAACTTGGGTTAGCCAATATGATGTGTGCCAGAAAAGTAAAAGTGAACACTTACATTATCCTGGGCTATTACAACCTTTACCTATTTCAAATCAACTCTGGAGTAGTATCCCCTTGGATTTCATTGAGGGACTTCCCAAATCTGACCATAAGGATTCCATTTTGGTGGTTGTTGACAGACTGATTAAATTCTCCCATTTTATAGCCCTTAGTCACCCATACGCAGTCCAAAAATGTTGCCCAACTCTACTTTGACAACATTTTTAAGCTGCATGGTACCCCAGACGATATCATTAGTGATAGGGGCAGCATATTCCTCAGTCAATTCTGGCAAAAACTCCTATCATTGCTAAACATCCACCTGAAAACGAGCACTGCATACCACCCTCAGAGTGATGGTCAGACTAAGAGAGTCAATCAGTGCCTTGTAACTTATTTAAGGTGTTTTTGTGGGGGAAGGCCAAAGACTTGGTACAAGTGGCTGACCTTGGCTGGATATTGGTATAACACCACTTACCACACTTCTCTACAGATGATCCCTTTTCAAGCCTTATATGGCTATACACCAAGAACACTTAACCTTAACAATTTTGAGTCAACAGACATTTCCTCAGTGGATTCCTATCTAGAAGAGAGAAGGAAGATTTTGAGCTTGTTGAAGGATAATTTAGTGATGGCTCAAGATAGAATGAAGCTATATGCTGATCAAAATAGAACTGAGAGAGCTTTTGAGATATGAGATATGGTTTACCTCAAACTACAACCATATAGACAACAAAGATTGGCTCAAAGAGGCAACCATAAACTCTCACCCAAATACTTTAGGCCTTACCAAGTATTGGAAAATATTAGTAAAGTAGCCTACAAATTAGCATTTCCACCCAATTCTCAGATCCATCCAGTTTTCCATGTGTCATTGTTGAAAAATGCTCTGGGAAAACAGGTGCAAGCCTCTACAAAATTACCACCTGTCTCACCTGAAGGCCAGTTGTTGATAGAACCTTTAAAAATTTTGGATCGAAGAATGGTTAAGAGAGGCACAATATATGTACCTCAAATATTGGTTGCCTGGTCAAATGTTCCAGAGGAAGAGGCAACTTGGGAGGATTGGGATGTTTTGAAGACTAAATTTTTAGCTTTTGTTGCAAGGGAGGCACAATTGTTCAAAGGGGGTGGGGATGTCATGAATACAAGGAGAACTTTGAAGATCAAGATCAGAAGACCACTGCAGCAGCAGTTGGATGGTACAACAAAGTTATGCAGTCCAATTGATTTCAATCAGGCGCGTGGATCACAAGACGTGAATGGGAGTGACAACCTGGGCGCGTGAAAGCATTAAAAGGAGAGAAATTTGTTGGCTCGTGCACTAATCATCTTATCTTCTCCATTTCTAAACCTGTAACAAAATACTAGAGAGAACCAACTAGTTCTTACAGAAATGTTAGTATCTTGCGTTTGCAGGTGGAGAAGTTTTCTTATCAGCTTGTAGGTGTTTGCATTTGGCTTGTTTTGGCAGCTGTTTGGTGTTGATGGTCTGGTCGGTGGTTGATGGTGAGCCTGTTGGGTTCTGGTATGATGACGTTTTGACCGCCGGTGTTCAGATCATGAGGCACTTCCGAGGGTGAAGATGGGTGTGAGTTTTCTGATGGCTTTGACTTTTGTGTCTTCTGGGGCTCGACAGCAGTGAGATGGCCAGAAAAGGTGGCGTTTCCAACACCAGAGTGGAAGCACGACAATCGAGGCAATGGTGCATGACGATCTGGAGTGTGGGTTGGGCTGACAGACTGCTGGTGTAATTTAGTTGGCCATTTTTTCTATTTATCTTGTATTTAGTTCTTGATTTTCCTGTTTTGTAGGCTTTGATTTTGTATTTAGTTGGTTATTTATCCCCATTAAAAAAAAATCTTATCCATTTTTAGGTTTATTTGTTTTAGGCTCAATTTTAAGAGTTTATTTTATTGCGCTTCGGATGAGTTGTCATCTCTAAGTTTTTTATTTGCTTATCTGAGCATGTTTTGTATCTCGCTCCGTTAATCTTGGTATATATTTCTATTCTTCTCAAAAAAAAAAAAAAAAAAAAGAAAGAAATTTGCCTTGATCAATGTTCTAAATTCTTTACTCTGACGCCACTTGATGAACCCGCATTTGTTGTTGCCCAGTTGATAACTTTCTTCAACCTTGCATTTATTCTTTTTAAACAATCTCTTGTAGAAAGGCCTTTTGCATTGAGTGATGAACTTGATGCTGTTGTAAACTTTTCAATCACTTTAGAACCCTAAATTACGTGCCAATCATTTGATCATTTTAACGCATTAGTTGGTGCCTTTTGTGGAGATTGGTGATCCTTATTCTTCGTAAACCGATTGATCACCATTGAAAATCTTAAATTGCGAACTGACTGTTTGATTATATTATTAATCATTGAAATCCTTCTTGTGTCGATTAATGAATTTGTGTTCCTTGCTGTGTTAATGAACTTAGACCCCTTGCTGATTATAAGTAACTCCTTATATGGATTAATTTGATTATCAAATGATCTTGACCTATTGTTGAATCACTTGCAGAGTAGATTTTTTTTTACCATTGACCATATATATATATATATATATATATATATATATATATATGTGGAACCAAATTGTAAATTGATTGTTGGATCATTTTTGAGTCATCATTGAAATCCTCTAGTGTGCTAAATGATGAACTTGCAGTTCACCGTTGGCTACTTAATCTCTAATGAGACCCTAAGATGCACGCTAACCATCTCTAATGAGACCCTAACAGCATTTGCAAAAATGATAAACACCCCCACAATGCATGCATGCATGCATGATCCTCAATCCCTGTTCGGCTCCCAAGATTGGCCTTTTCTTACCTTGTTTTCCACCTGAACAAAATCACTAGAGGGGCAGAAGTCTCTTTAGGTATTGGGAGAGAACTCTGAACAAAACCATCTTTAAAGAATATTTACATCTATCTCTTTGGTCCATGTTAATAAATAAAGGAAAAAAGCGTGTATTTTAAAAAAGAAAGTCTATTTCCATATAACTTCCCTGTTTTGTCGCTTGAAAACACAATTGCTACACCATATACATATATATATATATATATATATATATATATATATCTTAATTTATCGATAAGTTAGGAAGCACAGGCACACCAGCGTGAAAATATACGGTCCATATTTTTCATTATGCTTCAATTCTTTACGACGACGACGACGACAACAACAATAAGAGCTTTTCAAAGCTTACAAGTTTTGATAAGAAGAGAAACAAAACAAAACAAAACAACGAACGAATTTCAATGTATATGTCCACTCCCTTTTTGTCGTTAAAAGATGCTTTTTAGCGACAATTATTCTTTTAGCGAGAATGAAGGTAGGGAATAAAGGGGTGAAAAAACCTCTTTCTTACAGAAAATCCTATTTTATCCCTAGAAAAAAACAATTAATCTTCAACGAGAGAGAGGGTTTCTCTGAATCTTGAACACAAAAGCAGCACATAGCATCGAGGAGACGATTGGAAATTCCCTGCACAAGCACGCCGCCGCATCAGATCTCCGCCCAATATACCCCATGGCCTCCTCCCCCGGGAGAAACTGGTTCACCTCCTTCTGTGGCGGACTCGCCGTTGATTCCGGCGGCGGAAAGAAGTTGTCACCGTAGACGTTGTAATCGAGGAGGGTCTTGATGCCGTGGACACAGACAGCGGAGTTGGCATAAATGTCGGGGTGGGTGACCGGAGAACTGTCGATGGTGAAGTTGGCGGGGGAATTGTTAGTAATAAGGAGGGTTTTGGAGGGCAAGAGGGTTGGGAGGCGGGTGCGGGTTTTGAAGAGTTGGAGGTCGGAGAAAGAGAGGCGTTGTGGGACTATGTGGTATGGGATCATGAACGGGTCGAAGGTGGTGGTCGCGGTGGTGGAGGAGAGGGCGGTGCTGGAGGGGATGAAGAGGGTGGCAGAGAGGGGGAGGGTGGAGAGGTCGGCATTGGAGAGGATGTTGGCCCACGCCGAGAAGTCGCCGGCTCCGATTAGGGCGTCGATTATGTTGTTCAGTTGCTGTTCTCGAATGTCCTGCCTTGTTGGCGACGGCGGGGGCGGTGTTGTGACGGAAGCTGGAGGGGGTGGTGGTTGTAAAATGGTGGGTGGTGGAATTGCGGGTGGAGAGTGCGGTGGCGGTGAGATGGTGGGTGGGAGGGGTTGTGCAGTGGAGGTGAGGCGGAGGAGGGTGGTGGCTATGGCGAGTGACGTCAGGAGCAGTTGGAGAGATGGGTGATCTGTCATGTGAGAGAGACAGAGGGAGATTGAGATTGGGAATGAAAAAAGAAAATATAAATGGGGTTCGGATTCTGTTTCAAGTAGGGTTCTACAGGGGAATGAGAGTTGTCAATGGGCCGGGCTTGGGCCGGCCCGGCCCAGGCCCAGCGGGCCTCCAATGAAATCGAGCCGGGGCCGGGCCTCACAAATGAAAAACGGGCCGGGCCGGCCGGGCTTAAAACCTGGGATCTATGGGCCCAGTCCAAGTCCAGGCCCTAGGGCGGCCTTGGGCCGGGCCCGGGCCCAATCCAATTTTTTTTTCCTTTTTCCTAACTTTTTATTATAAAAACTTCTTCTTCAACAAAGGGCAAAGTTTTTGTAAACGGACCACTGAGTATACAATCACTTTTTCATGAATTAACCCCATTTCGAAAAGGCAAATTGATGTTGATTGACCATTAATCACGGATTAAGTACAAAAACTAGTTGTTCTAGCCCACACATACTGATTTTAAGTGCAAAATTCAATCTCTTTCTTAATATGGTATAAAACCTGTAAATGTCAATGAAAAATAGAGTAGATCAAACAAAAACAATAACGAGATCGATGAAGATAAAATAACATCTTTTCTTGTTACATTCAAATTCTTTGGTCATTTAAAGAAACATGAGATTATTCTTCAAGACTCTTTAACACGTCACCCACTTCATGAAATTAAATTTAGAATTCAATTCACCTCTTTTGGTTTGAAACAAAAAGAATACATAATTTTTATTTATGTTTAGAATACATGATAATTATTTTTATAATTATTCCCTTAGCTTCTGATGTAGAACACAAAGCAAATTCTATAAAATACATTAAATGAAAGCCCACTCAGAAATCATAAAAAACACGTCACAGTCACCACACACCCATACTTCTCTGCGTATGTTAAAGAAAATACTGATCATATGAATTCAATAACACCTCAAAAATTATTAATTTAACTAAAAAGATCCAAAATATCAAAAAAATAATAATGTAATAAAATAGACTTAAAAAAAATAGAAAAGAAAAAAAATTAGGGGTGGGGGGCTAACGGGGCCGGGCCAGGCCAAACCCGGGCCGTTTTAGGGCCGGGCCGGGCCGTTTTAGGGCCGGGTCGGGCCTGGGCCCGTTTCTCAAAGAATTCGGCCTGGCCCTGGCCCTGGCCCAAGCCCTAAGGGTTAGGGCCAGCCCGGGCCAAAAACGGGCCGGGCCGGGTGGCCCGCGGGCCACCCAGCCCTTTTGACATCTCTAGGAATGAACTGCCGTAGCTGATTTGTGTGTGTGTGTGATGGATTGTTGTTAAGCGAATCAGTTATAACTATAACAGAGAAAAGAGCAGGATTTTCCCGCCAAATGTCTGTAGAACGCTAATCTAACTTGAATTGGGCACCCCGGAGAGAGTTACGTCCGCCGGTTGTTGGAGCCGTACGATCGGGTTGCCTTTACAACAACTAAATACTGCATGCATTATCAGTAACCACAACTACAAAGTCCTCATTTGGCATGCTGTCTGTGCATGCAATCATAAAATATATACGTGAAGTTAGTCGATGTAAAGAAACTGAAGTACATTAATTAATTAGAGTTAATTACGCGGTTGACCACTGTACTATTAGGCAAATTTCACTTTGACCACTGGACATTGATTTGTGTCATAGTAACCACTAAACTTTGAAATTCGTTTCATTCAGGTCACTCCGTCAAATTAATCTTGACGGCGTTAGGTTACTGGGGGTATATTGGTCTTTTTACGCTAGTCTTTACGAATTTTCCTTTTCTTTCTCTCTTTCCCTCCTCTCTCTCTCTCTCTCTTATGTCCCTCTCCGTCTCACATAGACACTCCCCCAACCCACACACATTTTCACTGTCACACACACATACGCATACCAATGCACACACATTGCCCCCCCACCCCTCTCTCTCTCACACACACACACACACATAAACACACACGTTGCCTCACACAGTGACACACGCACAACACACAGACACACACAAAGACCCACAAAATATATACAGACGCACACACACAGTGTCTCACACACACCCACACACAGTGTCTCTCATGCGCACACACACATGCATAACGGCATTGTTGCCTCCCCTACCAACACTAACAACCTTAATCTTGGCGGAATCCATTGGCACAAACGAAGAGGAGCTGTAAGTGCAGCAAATCGCATGACGGTGCCTCTCTCTGTAACTCTTACGGTGAGCCCTAGGAGAGAAGCAAGGTGAAGACAGCGCGGCATTCTGGCGAAACCCAGTTGAGGACGAGGAGGAAGGAACAAGCTGAGGTGGGTTTTTGAGTTGGAGTGTAACTATCAAAGGAAAGCGAGGAACTTTAACAAAGAGAAGGCTCTCATTTCTCAGGGTTTAGGAAATTTGACATAATACCAGTTTTCCTTTAGGCTTTAGCACACTTAAAAAGAGACAACCAGGTAAACTTTTAGTGAGGTAAAGGGCTCCCCTGCTACATCGACCAAGAAGTGCACGTATTTACAAGTTTGCAGTATTAATATCCACACCACATTGACTGAAAGTATTGCATCTCTCATCCACAACAGAAACAATTCAATCACAGAGTAATAGGCATAATGTATTGTGACATGGCTTCCACAAATCGTACTTTAGCACTCCCTAATTACTGTTGTTGTTGCAACCTGCCCCGACTCTACGACGTCTCTTGAAGCTTACATGGGAACTCAGCAAATCACAAAGCACCACCCAATTTGAGGTCGTAAAACTTGATTTAGCTCTACATACTATCAAAGCAGTCAATTATCCAAGCTGAGGTTGGGCTGTATATCCATACACCACTGTTGATTGGGCTGAAAGCAAGGTCTTGAGTGCTTCAATGTTCTAGTAATGGAAGAATGTTGTCTATGTGTGTGCATGTGTGAAGAAGAAGAAGAAGAAGAAGAAGAAGAAGAAGAAGGTGAACAGTGAATGGACGGTTGTACCCCTAAATAAACGGACTTAAATTGATGGAGTGACCTGATTGAAACGAATTTCAAAGTTTAGTGGTTACTATGACACAAATCGATGTCCAGTGGTCAAAGTGGAATTTGCCTAATGGTACAGTGGTCAACCGCGTAATTAACTCAATTAATTAAGTAAATAAGTTTACCATATGAATATACAGACCAAAAGAAGATAGAAATGGAGCAAAATTATCTACGGTTGAATATTTGACTACAGTGGTTAAACAATGTGGATGAAAAAAAAAGTTCTAACTGTACTTGGGTGGAACGGTTGTTTGTTAAATAGTAAGAAAGTCCGAACACTAATCTTGCTTAACTTTTCTTTAGCTTCAAGTTGGTTAGAACGCTACGAGGTATATAATTAGAAGTTCAAAAATAGGCGTCACTATAAGGTATTCTCACTTCCTCTCTTCACAATAAGATAGCTACTAGCTGTCATGCGCACGTGATGCAAGTATTACATCATTTAAACTTTTGATAACTTAAGTTATGCTATAAAGTTCAAAGAAACATTTAAGAGATGAAAATTGGGAAAATTACAAAAAAATGGATTTTGGAGTAAAATATTTGTAGATGAGAGGGTTTATTTTGGAAAATTGTAAAAAAGTGGGGTGACTTTTCAAAATTTCTGAACAATGGGTAGACTTAAGAAAAAATGGGTTTTTTAAAATCAACTAATCTGGACTTCCCAAATTACCCTTCCCGCCAAAATCGTTGACCACTGTTCTGGTACAAGTCGTTTTCTGCAAGAATGCAAGTACGGTTATGCAAAAATACTTGTCAGTTTATGCAAATATACAAGTCGTTTCTGCCATTCGAACTGATACAATACTAACTTTGCCTAAAAGAAGGGCTTATATTAGAACACCCAAAGATTTACCTGATATGAACATAAATCTTGACAGATTTGTGGGAGTCGTTCCCAAATGACATTGATTCTCCGTAAAATCTATGCTGAAAAATCACTCAGACTAATCTCATTAGCACTCTAATTACATTTAATCAACACTCAACCAAAGAAGCTGTTTCCAAGAACACCCAGATTAGGTTTTATCTAAACTTCAATTTTCTTCTGACTGTAAATGAATGACTAACTTTGCCAAAATGAATGACTTATATTAGAGCACTCAAAAATTTACCTGATATGCACATGGTGGGTTACAATATACATAGATTTTGAATCAATGTCAGCATACTTACTCGCTAATGCCTATCAAATTTCACTTGCAAAACAAGCCAACAAAACAAAACCAATATTTTCATACAAAATTTATTTTTTTCTCCCAAGTTTTAGACCACTTCATATTCCAACCCAAGAGCTCCAAAATCTTCTACCAAAAGTATCTTACTAATGATCATTATTGGCACCATGGAGCACCATCTTTTGTCTATACTAGCGATGAAGGGAACATTGCTCCAAAATTTCAAGTACTATTGGTCTTCATTAAAGTATTACCACAAAACTGTCTATAGTTTTATGCATCTCAAAAGTATCTTAGGAAATACAAATTTATAGTCAGAAGAAAATAGAAGTTTAGATAAAACCTAATCTGGGTGTTCTTGGAAACAACTTCTTTGGTTGAGTGTTGATTAAAAGTAATTAGAGTGCTAATGAGATTAGTCTGAGTGATTTTTCAGCATAGGTTTTACGGAGAATCAATGTCATTTGGGAATGACTTCCACAAATCTACCTAGATTTATGTTCATATTAGGTAAATCTTTGGGTGTTCTAATATAAGCCCTTCTTTTAGGCAAAGTTAGTATTGCATCAATTCGAATGGCAGAAATGATTTGTATATCTGCAGAAACTGACAAGTATTTTTGCATAACGGCACTTGCATTCTTGCAGAAAACTACTTGTACCAGAACAGTGGTCAACGATTTTGGTGGGAAGGGTAATCTGGGAAGTCCAAATTAGTTGATTTTAAAAAACCCATTTTTTCTTAAGTCTACCCATTGTTCAGAAATTTTGAAAAGTCATCCCACTTTTTTACAATTTTCCAAAATAAACCCCTCATCTACAAATATTTTACCCCAAAACCCATTTTTTTATAATTTTCCCATGAAAATTGGAAACTAAGGAAAAATTAGGAAATAAGGGGTTCTGGGAATAAATATTTATGGAAGGTGGGATTTCTTTGAAAACTTGAGAAAAAAATGAGGTGACTTCTCAAAAATTTTGAATAAGTGGTAGACTTAAGAAAAAATGAATTTTCTAAAATCAATTAATTTCGTCTTCCTAGATTATCCTTCTTGCCAAAATCGTTGACCCCTGTTCTGGTACAAGTCGTTTTCTTCAAGAATGCAAATATGGTTATGCAAAAATACTTGTTAGTTTGTGTAGACATTCAAGTTGTTTCTTCTCTTTCGATCAATACAATACTAACTTTGCCTCACAGAAAAGCTTATATCAGAGCACACAAAGATTTGTCTGGTACGAACATGGTAAGGCACAATACACATAGATCTTGAAATTCATCTGCGCCTCAATAAGATAAAGGATCTTGAAATTCATCTTTAAACACCTTATTAGCACCGCAAAGTCAGCAAAAGCTTGCTGTGAATTCAAGTAGCGCAAGGTCTTGGCAGATTTGTAAGAATCATTTCCAAATGGCATTGATTCTCCGTAAAACCTATGCTGAAAAATTACCCAGACAAATCCGATTAGCACTCTAACTACCATTAATCAACACTGCAACCAAAGAAACTGTTTCCAAACACACCCAGATGAGGTTTTATCTAAACTTCTATTTTCTTCTGGTTGCAAATTTGTATTTCCTGAGATACTTTTGAGATGCATAAAACTATAATGAGTTTTGTGGTAATACTTCAATGAAGACCGATAGCGCTTGCAATTTTGGAGCAATGTCAAGCATAAAACTAGTATTGCGAGCAAACCATCAAATGTTCCCTTCATTGCCGGTATAGACAAAAGTTGGTGATCCACGGTGCCAATAATGATCATTAGTATGATAATTTTGGTAAAAGATTTTGGAGCTCTTGGGTTGGAATGTAAAGTGGTCTAAGACTTAGGGGAAAAATAGGCTTTGTATGGAAATATTGGTTCTATTTTGTTGGTTTTGTTATGCAAGTGAAGTTTGATAGGTATTAGCGAGAAAGTATGTTGGCATTAATTCAAGATATATGTATATTGTACCCCACCATATTCATACCAGGAAAATATTTAGGTGCTCTAATATAAGCCCTTCCCTTAAGCAAAGTTAGTGTTGCATCAATTGAAAGGGAAGAAATGGCTTGAATAACTGCACAAACTGACAAGTATCTTCGCATAAACATACTTGTATTCTTGTAGAAACGACTTGTACCAAAACAGTGGTCAACGATTTTGGAGGGAAGGCTAATTTGAGAAGTCCAAATTAATTGATTTCAAAAAACCCTTATTTTCTTAAGTCTACCCTTGTTCAGAAATTTTGAAAGTCACCCAACTTTTCCTTAAGTTTTCAAAAGAATCCCACCTTTTTACACATATTTATTCCCAAAATCCCTTATTTCCTAATTTTCCGAATACTAACATTTCAAACATTTCATTTTTAACAAAAAAGAAAGCATTTAACCAAGTGCGATAAGAACAAGGAGGAATAATACGTATGTTGGAGAAGCTTAAAAGGTGGGTACTTGTTTTCCTTTTTGATTGATTTTTTTTTGTTCTAATAACTCTCCAACCTTTGCTCTATTTTCCTATTTTCATTATAGCGTGTCAATTTTTTACGCAAATAATAATTGTATTACCGTGTTTGCTTTATATATAGTGTAGAATTTATAAGAAGAACCACTCATATAATGATCCGTGTACTTACGAGATTTAGCTAGATTATTAACATAATTTTTCTTAGCCATTACAATCCTTAAACAACGTAGTTTACTCCCTTTGTCGATTTTTTTGCCATTAGTGGGTCCTATGGCAGGGATAAAAAAGTTATTTTTCCAGGAAAAATTCCTTCATTAGACATGATTTGTTGAATTAATCCCTAAGATTAACTTTTAAAACTTATGGCTCTTTAGCAAATTAGCTATACTCGTGCTTTTGGCCACTTCCGTGAGATTTTAGATGTCAATGAGTATAGGTGATTTATTTCTAACCAGTAAAATGGCCGACCATAGAACTTTGATCACCCCCTCTCCCGCCCTCTTTTGATACGCTTCTCCGACTGTCACCTACTTTTCTAGCCTCAACAACCACACGACCACCACCTTATCGGGCAATTCTTCTTTATAATTCTCTTACTCGGCCACTACTACCTTTGCAATGATAATACTACCTTTGCAAATGAATTTATGGGGAACCTTTCATGATCACCACAAACACCCCCCCCCCCCCCCCCCAAAGAGCTACCAACATCCTTCCGTATTACGCTCTTATAGTCACCACAACGGATAAGGGACAAAATACATGACGAGTGAGTGGGAACCATGTAACACCCCAAATTTTAATTTTTTTTTTTTATCAAAAATTCATATTTTGACTTTAGATTAGTTTTGGGGTCTTTCATAATTTTAAAAAGTTTTGTGTGAACTAGGGAAAATGACTAAAATTTTTGGGTGTTTTTAGTAAAGCACTATTGGGATTAGCTGTCCCACATATGTCTCTTTCCCTTCTGTTGCTTCGCGAGAGAGAGAGAGAGCAAAAATCTCTAGAGATTGTACGGTAAGCTTTAACTGTCAATATATCTTTCATTACTTATCCTTCTGTTTTATCGATTTATGTGTTTTTGCATTTTTTAAAAATTTTATTGTGTCTACATTTTAAAGTTTATCAAAAAAATCTCACATTTTCATATCGAACAATGACCTTAAAGCCAATGCCTTGTAAAAGTCCAAAATTTTTTGGTTTCTCGTAACTACTTCGAGTTGCCACAGAAAATTCATTGCTTATTTTTTTTTTTTTGTGATTCTTATATTTCTAGAAACCTCTGAAAAAGTCTAACTTTGACTTTATAGTTTCAAATTTTCTGAGATTTGTTATGTTTCTGGTTCATAACCATTGAATTAAAACTGGTCTGCACAGAGATGTGCTGTTTCCGTCAGCCATTTCAATTTGCTATAGGATGTTCAATATTCATTGTTTTTAGCGATTATTATCTTTCTAAAAACCTCAGCAAGTCTATATAACTTTGTTGTTCTGAGTATTCAGAGATTCATTATAATTCACCTTCAAAATGGTCGATGTACAAAACTAATTTTTGCTGAAAAATGTTATTTTTAGAATTACAGATCAGTCTATTGCCCAAATTTTAAAGCTATTTTTGATCTTATTTTGGCCAAGTACAAAAAAGTAAGCCCTCCTATCTTTAAGAAATCTATTATGAGAAAATTTCAAATTTTTTCAAGGTCACCAAGCGGGTCAATTGATGCGGTCAATGAAAAACTTTGCACTAAATTTAAAAATGACAAACCAACGCAGTTTAGACTTAGTACTCGGTTATAAATCTTGTGTACAGGTTGTAGTAGGCCTGCCAGAGCCCTGGTAGAGGTTTAGTGGGCCTGCAACCGGTCACTGACTTAGCTCATGGGCTAACCCATGTGTTCGGGTCTTGAAACACCACGTGCCATCTCATGGTCAAATATAGTCAAAGGTTGGCCGTGGGACATGTTAGTCAGTTTGACATATTCTAGATCTTGTTGGAAGGCTCCAAAATCTTGCTCTAGTTGTTACAGAACAAAGTTGATTATAGCTTTCGATAACTAAGGTTAAGTTGTTTGACTTCCTCATGAATGAGGTAACCTCCCTTAGCTCCCTATGTATAGCCTCACATGTCTAAGGTTTCCCAACTTTGATTCTCCACGTACTTCTCGTGCTATTTGGAATTCTCTCACACAAAATTTATCTTAGGCATTGGAGATTCCCCACCAGATAATTGTTAGTTTTGTGCTGTGTAGACTGGTTCATGAGCTTTTTCCATCCTTCTAGATTTTCTGCACACAATTTTGGTGCCATCTACTGGAGCGATTATGCCACTCTTTTTTGATCTCATGGTACTCATCTCTAAAATCCTATGAAGAGGCTCATTAAGAATCCATGCCTATGACACCTGATGGGCACACGAATTTTGAGTCAGCTTCCCCACCAAGCCTAATGACATGCAACCTACTGGCTACTGAAGAGAGAGGCCATGAGTATACCTTCTGTAAAATGCACGAACTCGCTTGTACGTCAGAAACTACTCAATGTAGAGGAGCTATCCACATCTCAAGCCATATTATTGGTCGCAATTTGATCTGTTGCAACCAATCCATAACCTAGCCAGACATCCGTTGCCCACCAAGCAATGGTTGAGCAGCTAGATTTAATTAGTTGTCAAATGAAAGCCATTGTAATATCCCAAACTTCAGGAGCAGGATAAATAATCATCGGTGCTCTAAAAAATAAACGGACGTTAAATTTGAGTAATGCTCGAGTATTGGTAGTGTATAGCAGCTTAAAATAATTTTGAGGCAAAAATATAATTTTTTAAAATTCCAGGGGCGTTACAGCCATGCAACATATCCAGTAGCTATAAGAAACAATATATCAGTAGCATCATGCTCATTGACTTCGATGAACCTTTGCTCAGTCATTGATTAGTTAATTAGCACCTAAGGCCTCTTCAGCCCCTTCTACCTCCCTTCAAGGTTTTAAGGCTCTAGCCTCCAAACACATAATCACTAGATTCAACAATCTCTGCTGCCTCTGGCTTAACGGGTGCTTGTTTTTGCACCCCCTGTAAGGGTTCCTGATCCCACTACTATTCATTTCTCAATCTCTCGTGAATGAACTGAGCAACCCTAAACACACTCATGTTGAGGATCTTGCTTAGAGGTTCAGTCTTTAATTCTCGTTAGTAATCAGTGAAAGACGGCATTTCTTAAGTGAAGAATTCTACATAGAACAGAAGCGATGAGACAAAGATGGTTCCCAATCATTAAACGAAAAAATGGAAACATGAGAAATCTTTTAAAGCATTTACCCCTTTTAGTTCAGTTAGAAAGCACATTCTTCATGAAATCATACTATTTATAGAACCTATGCAGCCTCAATCACACTTGTGCTGTCCCTGTGTGTGTTGCCACTTTAAAAAAATACCATGCCGACGAAATACGCATTCAACAAATTGAGCCACATAAGGATACTTTCTTTGTCAATACTATTGGTAAAAGTCTTGCCTTAAGATAAACCATAGTAAATCTTAGAAAGCTCGCACTTCTCAGCCCTACATAATATTCCATTGCCTTTGATGACTCTGATTTGTTGGGTTTTAGCAACTTCATCATGATATGCCGTATCTTGGTTGATAATGGTAGCTGTATCTTTTCTTTATGATGCCTTTAATTAGATGAATGCTCGTTGTGATCATATAAAAACAGAAACATCCTCTCTTTATGGCTTCAACTCACACTGTCGTTGATGACACACTACCTTGTCAAATTACTGGAGCATATATTTCTCATTCTTATGGTCCTACTTTTGACAACTGTTTTAAGGGCTACTAGTTAGGTAGCACATTGGATGCACGTCAGAATCTATTCTTCTAGAAAAGTATTTGTGGAAGGACGTTCAAAACAATAGAGCATTAAAGTATTATCACCAAATAATCCGAATTTCTTCCTTCCTTGTAAGATAATACCACTATGATAATTCTCCTCTTCTTTTCCTGCATATGTTTTTCATCATGGTCCCAAATTTCTTATCATTTCTCTTCGTTTGAAAACGTTTGAGAGTCTCGTCATCATCAAGCAATACACGCTCTTTTGTTACAACTGTTTGTATGGTCTTTTTTTCTTGAAGTACTTCTCTGGTATCTTTCGCTATAGCCGCTTCCGAGGTGTTCTTCTCTACATATGCTTTTGCAATAATTGATGTCTTGCCTTCATTATTTTAAGAGACTCTCTTTATTTTTATAAGAAACTTGTACTTTTTATTTTTGCATCCAACCATCTTTCTGTAGTACTTGTAGTCTTCATTTTGCATTGAATTCATAATCCAAGGATAAAGTCTATACTATACATGCATAGGTGGAAGGAGGTTATGAATTTACCACATTAATGCTTACAGACTCTTTGTATTATTCTGCACTACAACTAGTCACCCTTATGGCTACTTCATCTGATAAGATTACTGTAGCCTAGTGGCAGAGGGAGCGGGGGCACCGGTGGGCCAGTGGCCACCTATTTCTGCAGAATCTTTTCTGTTTATGTGGTATATTTTATCCCCAATGATAAAAGTTCCCACCTAAAAATAAATAAAAAAAAGCTTAAATGAGATGTATTTGTGGTCATTTCAGATGTTAATGTATCTAAAAGTTCTAAATATTGTTAAAAAAAAATATCCTTTTAGTCGTTTAAAATGCTAACTTTGTACAAATGAACTAAAAAAAAGTAAGAAAATAAAGACAGACTACGCATAAAGTCAACACAAAATATCCTTTTAGTCATTTTATCCTCAATACATTCAAAGTCTTAAAGGCACATATGTGGACTAGAGAACATCGCCTCCTCATTGGTTCCCTCACGGCCCACCAGCTTTATCTCACGCCGGCATGCCATCAATGGCTAACGCCACTGCCTCCGTTAGCCGATCCACCTCTGGCAGGTCAGGGGCTCACGAGTCACGACACCTAATTACCCAAAGCCCAAAGGTCATGGATTCACATGCTTAGGCATGGCCGTAAGGGTGATTCATAGTCTCACTGGTGGCGGTGCTCATGAACGGTAGTCGACAGGTCAATTTCTCGATGACGACATTAATGGTCATTGTACTCAAGTGAAAGCAAGGTAAGATCCAGTCATTAATTTTTAAAATTTATATTTCTTGAAACCCTTCCTTTTTTGTTTCAATCAATTTAGAATGTGACAATTGGTTTTTGGAACTTATAATTTTCAATTAGGAATTGGTAGAATTTGGCAAGTAATGCTAGTGGAATTGTTAATTTGAGATTAAGATTTTGGTGCCCACATTAAAATAATTTCTTGGCTCCGCCTTTGCTGTAGCCTGTATGTGCCATCAACCACATTGAGCCTACGTTATACTATGATGCAACAAATATCTTAGTATTATGATTGTTGATGCATTTGGTGATGTCTATGTTTAGTATAGTAATCTTAGGACTCTGTTTCGCATTTTGCTCATGGCCCTATGTGCATTAAATGTTGTCCTCATATCTTACAAATCATCCTTGACGAAGTACGCAAGCATCATAATAAGGCTGGCTTTTGTTTTCAACTTCAAGGATTATTGCTTCAAAGCAGTATAATGAATCCTGTAAGCAAAGTTGAGGGAGATGTGATTTGTTGGTATACTAAAATTTTCATGTACAAGTATGCACATGGATTTTCATGTACAGTTAGGCACACACATTACTAATATATGAATATTGAGTTGCTTGCTCTAGAGACGTGAGTTTGTACATAATGTACCTTGACATCACTACTTTTGTTTGATTCGTTTGTTTATTCAAGAATAGGAAGTCAAAAGTTTTGGTCTTTGTTGCATTTTTCATGCTAACATCACAGTCCTGTAGTTGATACTGTTATACAAGGAAAGAAATTATAAATAATTTATGAGCATTAAAAAATATCAATAACTTTAATGCCATTTCTTCATCTTTTCTGCCTCTTTGCATTAAGGTTCCACTTGTGATACCGAAACGACGATGCTTTATAACATAATTGTTAGTACTATAATGTAATATGTTTACATAAAAGTCACTATATTTCACACATGTCATACTTTGGAATGTGGACTCATTTAAGCCGGATAATGCAATAACGAGACTTTTGTCAACGATATCATCAAGTAGTTTTCCTTCATTTAGAGCCATGTCGATCTCCACAGCATATGATCACTGATTTCAGTCTGTATGTCAGCAATGATATGTTGGGAAGCAACTGTAAAGGTACTTTAACGAATAGTTCCTTACTATTGGGTGAGAAGAATAACTTCTCTTTTGATAGTTAACCTCCTTTTGTTTTCTCTAGGATAAAGTTTCTCTTGACCTTGTATAGAAGACCTAAGATTTCTGAATGTTATGTTGAAATTAGGTCAGGCCTTCTCTCTTTTACTACAACTCCAATCATATATACAGTTCAGGGTAGTAACATACAAGTGTCTAGTCTTTTTTCCTCCTCATTTGTAGTTAGCTTGAATTAGAAAAAGTTGGATTGAACATTCCATTTTGTTTTTAGGATGAACATTTTTGCTTAGGATGAACATTCTGGAAATTTTGATTTATCGGCTTAATGGTTCCACTACCTATTGTGTAATACTTGTTGTACTTGAAGATGGCATCAAATTTTGTTATTGCTTCCTCAAACATAATGGCCTGAACTTTTGCTTCATGCATTGTTAGAATGCGAAAATGTGTATTTCGTATTTTATGATGATATAAGGATAAAAAAAAATCTAATAATGTGCTTGGATAGATTTTCATCAATTAAATTAGCTTCCATATGTAACGACCCGAAATTTCCGGAACGTTAACACTCGCTCAATCAGATACACTCAGACAATTACGACCTAAAACTCAAGCAATTTAGAACCATCAGTCCGTCAGAGCAACTAAACCGTTGAGTAAAATAATACTCTTAGCGTACAATTATACTTGAAACATCAAATCTAAGCTAACAATTCTAAATAACAATAATGGCCCACGCAGGGGTTCTAAAGGCTAATACTGAAACTTAAGTTCTCTTTCGCTCGGCTCAGATCTAGTCCACACCCAATGCGATCTATTGTTGGTTATCACCTGCGGAAAGGAAGTCAAAGGGGAGTGAGCTTTTGAGAGCTCAGTAAGGTCGCTCAAAGATAGAAATTTCGAAACAATTACAGATGCAGTTCATAGATTTTCAAAAAAGAATCAATACTAGTTTCATCAGATATCAATACGATTTTCAGATACGATACAAACAATCACAGATAATATTGAACATGAGCAATTGCAAAGCCACACAGGCAATGCAGGGTAATCACTTAGCAAAGCCACAAAGGCGATGCTCACTAACACTTTACACCGGCTAGTCCATCAAGGAATTAGCCCACACCAATACACTGGCTAGTCCGTCAAGGTACTAGCCCACACCAATATTCTCCAACATACACCAACTCCCGCCAAACACACCCATGCACAATCTCATGTCAATATGCAGAATGACAACAAACGATAATACAATTATATTAAATCGATGCACAACGAGAAATAAACACAGAGCATCGAGTATGATTTCCAATAAACGCTTAAGGCTCAAGAAAAGGGTATTAAAGGCAAATAATGCGACTTAATCAAATAACAGAATCCAAAAGAATAGCGATAACAATTCAAAGAAATATTCGAGGACAAATAGAGAAAACTGGGTTTCAGAAGAAATCCCTTACCTCGGTCCAAGCTAAGCGATGCTACCAACCTCGATCAGTATTTTCTGAATCAACCTAAATTTATAATTTAATTGTTAGAACAAAATTTATGTCTAATATGCTAGAAACCCTAATATCGACTGCCCACCACGTGCTTACTTCTAATCCCGAAATCACGCGACTTGAAACGTATTCCACACACGACCAACGTAGGTAACCGGAAATCTTGTACGCAACTTAACGCGTAAAATTTATAATAAATTTCAATAAAATACTTTTATAGCTGAAAACATTAATAAGAGTCAAAATAGGAATTTTCTGAAATTTTCAATATTTTCAAATTAAAAATAATTTCTTTAAATACAATAAAAACCCAATAATAGCCATAATTACTTCCAGTGGCAAAACAAGTCCCATAATTTTTATAAGAACTTTAAAAAATATATATAAAAATTATAGAAATTGAAATCAGAATTTAAAAGACATAAAAACTATTTCTTTATTTTTCGTTTTGCTAAATTCAAAGCGATACTGAAAATGATAACAAATCGATTCTAAAAATCATCAAATTTATACTGAGTCTTTATTATACTATTTAAACACTACTCTAATTTTTCCCAGAACATTTTCAGGGTTTAAGAGTTCCAAAAGGATTTTCCAAATCTGAAATTGCAGAAAATATAATAAATACGTATGATATCAGAAACATATGAAATTTTCATAAAAATTATAATATTGCACTAAGAATCATCCTGTAAATTTTCAGAATTTTTGGACAAGCGTACAGTACCCAACAGCCAAGAGGTACAACTGTGCAAGCACAGTGTACTGTTCACGCATAACATATCTACTGCTCATTATCTTCTTTTCTTGTCCAAACCCAGAGTACAAGGTTACTGTTCACGCAGCTTCTCCTCCTCTTATCCCTTCTCACAAACCCACTTCACACATACACATTTCCCACAATACACTCTTCACTTTCTTTCCAAAAGAGACACAACAACATTTCTAAGTGCCATTGCAGGCCCTTTTTCATCCCTTCCTTCCATTGCACACACGCTACATGCACATATACAACACACATACACAGGCCGCTCCACTCACACACACAGCTGGGCAAAACACTTACACCTAAACTGCCAACCATCTTCTCCCTCGTAAGCTCACTCACATACAGCACACATACACACACGGCGCTCACACATACATACACACGTTTACAAATCACTCTATACACACACATATAGACTCACTCACAGCTGCCTCTCGGCAACTTCACACTCACGCACATCACCACACTGCGCACACTTGTATGGGCACACAACACATAAAATACCCACTCACGCACACACTATTTTTTCACACATACGGCGCACACGCACATGCGCTCACACATTACTCACTCACTGCCTCACTCTTACGGCAGCCATGATCCCTCTATCTCTCTCTCTCTATAAAAACCCACAGCCCTCGTGGTTGTTTTCTCAACCTAAATCGCAGCTGCCGCTTCTGCTTCTACCCTTGTCCGAGCCATGGCAGTGCCGCAAACTCATGTCCACGGTAGCCATGGCCATTCACGGCTTTAAACCCACACAACCGTACCCATCGAAGATCTATTACAAAAACGTTTCCCTCTCTCTTATACTGCAGCCCCATGGCTGCACAAACTCTCCTTTTTCCTTTCGGCAGCCATGATTGTCATGGCCACAAAAACCACTAAATGCAAGCCCCCCAAAGTGCGCACAGACACTACATCCACTGTCCTCCTTACTCGATCTTCTACTATGGCCGATCCAAAGCTACCCACCGTTCAATCCCCTCACACCCCTTCCTCTCAGTCCCGTTCACCCATAAATCACATAGTAAACTAGAGGGAAAATAAAGGTTAGAGACTTACCGAAAACTCCACGCAACTTGCTGGGAATTCTCTTCTCCTAGCCTTCTTTGTCTCTCTATCCTCTCTCTCTCTCAACTCATGGTTTGGAGATGATACAGATGGGGAACGGCTGCTCCCTTTTGCAAGCCTTTATATAAAAACCCTAATAGGAAAAGATCACAAAAGACCCCTTATACTTTCGTAAGTCATTTTAAATTTTACCCACTATTTTTCTATTATTATAAACATGTTCAAAATAAATTATTCGTTACGGTTTATGTGCTAGAAAATTTTAATGGGTTTGATACGCTATCCCGCTTCCTTATTCGTCACTAAAGGTCGCTAAAAAAATATCGACACTAAGTAAAAAAAATATATATATATCGTCGCCTAAAGTTTCCTATTTAAATCCGGAAAAATATCGGGGTGTTACACCATATCTTTCCTGTGCCCTTTGTGTTGGTATAGAAATTGATCGTGCCAAGTCATAAGACTCACACTTCTATTGTCCATGTCCTTTGGTACGCCACCAAAGAGTTAACTGGTACTGCTCGTAGTTTCCATCTTTGCATGCGACATCTGCCTCTACATGATAGTGTTGAAATTGACAAAAACTTGTGGAATACCATTTAGGAGATAGAGTTAGTGATAGACTTTTAAAAGATAAATATGACACCAGCTAAAATAAAAATGTTTCCCAATTAAGCAGTTATATGTCCCATAGCTTAAAAGTCTAAAATAGAACCATAACTGATATAACATTTTGTAGCCTAAGTACATCAAGTTTGGTAATTTAAGAAGCTTTGTTTAGCTGAAGAACTTCTTTGTATACTATATTTTCCATCCCTGTTGTCATTTACTTTCTTGGCCCTGATTTAATCAATAATTTGTTGTTGACATGCACGTTCCTCTTGATAAGACTATATATAATTGTCCATGAAAGAAAATTGGCTTGGGTAAATAGATGTCGACAAATAGTATAGTCTATCCTTCAGCCTTGTTTATAGTCATTGCGAAACATAGGCGTACTGAGAGCTACTTCCGTGTAAACTGAAATGGGTAGCCTTCATTCTCGGCTAGGAAAGAGGAACTCGTGCTATTAAGACTTGCTTCTCTCTAAACCAGCCCACTATTATTTATGCATGGATAACATTGTCTTCAGATTTTTTGCAGACCACTCTTGTCCTGTTACAAAAACCATTAGATCAATCTATAAGTTTCTTAGAAACATGATTGGGCAATTTTTCTTCAGCACCATAAAATGTGGAGGCATGCCATTAGGGGTCAAGAAGTTCAAAAGTTCTTCTCGAATAGTAGTGATTGGTATCGTCAACTACTTCAGCATAGCAATTGAATTTTTTTTTGGCATTATTACGAAGCATTGAGATCATCTTTTCATTAAGATTATCCACATACTCATCTTTTGGAGCAAGTATTGCATGCTCTATCATGTACACCGCTGAATGTGCATTTCTTTGTAAAAAAAGGGAAAGATGTAGTCAATTGAGGATCGTTCTGGATCTGTACCACGGTCACATTTGATCACCATTTCATCTGCAACACGTACCATGACATCCTCATTGGTTAGCTCATCCCATCCCCAACTAGTAGAAGAAATTCGCTAAAATATCGAGCACCTATGCTCTCATGTTTCTCGTTAAACTGAATATTTGCATCGTTGACCACAACTACGATTTCACAAGGCTTGCATTAGCAGTTTCTTCTCTTGTGTCTTTTGGAACAACTGGAAACACTTGGCAAGAATCCCATCCAAAGACAAGTAATTTCCCATTAAAGTCTTTTTCATTGTCCACTATAACTCTCAATGTTCTATCAACTGTTTCAATTGCAAAGCATTTTGATGTTGGTGCTTCATCTTAGATAATCAATTTAGATGCACGTATCAGCTCAGTTGTTCCGCTTTGCTTAGGTATGTTGCAAGCACTTATCTCTTTGACTATTATTAGAATATTCAGGTATGAATGAGGTGTCCCGCCACCACATAATAATGCTACTACTGCACCTAATGTCGCAGTTGCAAGTGCTATCGTCTTTTGTCTTCTTATATTTGCCAACAATGCAAATGTTTATTTCGTCCGTCCCAAATCATCTATGAGAAAAACACCAAGCCCTTCAGAATCAACTCGATCTATTATCACATCAAAAGCAATTTATCATGGTTCAACATAATCTCTGTTGAGTAGTCCTCAAATGGAGTCTCAATAGACAATTCATCCCTTAATTGTCTTGGAATAAGGTTCAAAGTATCTTCATGGTTGGATGGTAGACTTGGTATGTCATATTGCTTAATGGATTTCCCCATGCTCTCAAGGAAGAAGCTGATAATTTTTAGAATACCTGACACGTAAGAATTGGTGTCGTTTCAGGTCCTCCACACATTGGCTGATACTTTTCAGAGTACCTAACATGTAAGAATTGGGTGTCGTTTCAGGTCCTCCAGACATTGGCTCATAAAACTTGTCCAATAGTATACACACATCTTGGCTAGAAGTTCATTAATTATATAGAAAATAATAAGCGCATGGGTGTTGACATCTGAAATGTCGTTGCTTCGTTCAAACAATAAAAAATGCTTTGATTAGATTCCAGTAGCGTTCTTTTTTGTGCAGCCTCTCTAAATGACATATATTGTTTTCCATCAACCGTTAGTAGACCTGGAATAATTTTGGACCCCTGACGGGATTTAGTGACGATCCTAAGTAATATTGCTCTCATTTTGCTAGATTTGTGCCATTGACATGACTAGCCACTTCTCTCTTTTCCCTTTCATTGCAACATCTATACTTGTGGTTCCACGTGTAGCGCTCTAGCAATTCTATTTAAAGATACTTGGTTGGTTCTTTACCATCTTCATATATTTTTAAAACTTTGTGAGCATTGTTCGTGAGAGGTTGTCATTGGCTACTACATTTTCTAAGTTTTAATGACTTTACTAAGTGACACATTGTTTTCCCAGAAGGTGTAGCTGTAAGTTAATAATAGGTGGGTACATTACATTTAAATTGAACTCATAGATCCTCCATATTGCCTCTTGAGCTGCCACATTGGAAATTTTTGATTTATTATCTCCACTAGTGATATCATTAGTAACTTTGTCATGTCCCTTGCAGATTTACTTGTAAAGATATTTGACTACCTAACGCATAGTTCAATTTTGTATGACAATTCTATCTACTAAAAAGGTAAGGATTATAAGGTACTATCCACAGACTATAGAGCTCAGCATTTCGAATCATCACTTTGCTCGTTATCCCTCCTTTTATAAGTTAGATAGCTGTCATTTGCACACACTGTCTTCTTACAAAATGATTGAGGATAATGGCTCTCACATTTTCCAATTACCATGAAAGGGTTTCTTTTCTTTTTTTCTTTTCTTTTTGGGTTTAACTCCACAAGGAGCATTCATCATATGTTTAAGGACTAACTCATACAGCTGTGGATACTTATTCTTGTTGGGGATCACCACATAAATGAATTTGTCATGTTGATTAGGGTTACTCATTTTATGCTCAGAGCTCAGTATAATCAACATGTGTGCAGATGGCAAGCCTCTTTTATGGAATTCAATTACATGGACATTAGCTACTACTTTTTACAAGATATTTTTCTTAAACAATTGGTCATTGGGATCTTGCAACTTTGCTAAAAACACTCTAGAAACCAAATATAATTTATCTTATGCACATTGGCCTTCTTTCAATTGTTTTTGTATCTTTTTCCACTAAGGGTTACATGTCATCGTAAGGAAAAGATCTGGTTTTCCATATCATTAAACCAAAACTATTGCATCAAGGTATTGACGATGCATGTCACATGGCCCTCTAACAAATGATGCTCGAAGAACTATTATTCAACCAATCTGACTGCCTCTCGTTTCTCCCGCCATTACAAAATCTACAAATCCCTGATATAGTTCAAATATGATATCTGATTGGCTCCTTCGAAATAAGCCAACCTAGTTGTCCCTATCTTAATGTACATATCCACTGCATACTTTTGTAAAAGTCGGCCAGCCAATATAACAGTTGGATTTTCGGATTTCACTCTTGCAGTTTGTGATAAATAATAATGTTTACTTGAGACCTTTGCATCAGTTTGGTTGGCAACATCGACAATACAGTACAAGTTGATATCATCATTAGTAGTACTTTACTATGATTTAAAACATAAAAATATGCAGGTTCCCTTGATGCTCTTGGCTAAATATATATGCGACAGAGTTAAAATTTGGTATCATTGAGATTCTTTCTTATATAGGAGCATTCTTCTTTTCAATAGCTTGATGCCATCTAGTTTTTCCTTTTAGGAAAAGGAGAGGATATTCTAATGGATCATAACAACTATAATAATGCTTCAAGCGATCTCTATCTCCTCTGTGTGCATGAACTACAATATCTATTTCAAGATGTATGTTTGGATTATTCCCTTCCATCCATATTACCGCGACTTGAACTGTTGGCGCATTGTAAAGCCGTCGGTCTAACTTGACATCCTTTTCAATATGAATTTGAAATTTCTCAAAAAGGGATAATCCTTAAACCTACGCAAGCACTATGCATAAGGGTTGTCTTAAACAAGTCTCATCGGTCTGTTTACCACTGCTTCATTTAATTTTGCATCTGGTAGTGTAGCCACCAGTGTGGAGACCCTATTTTTGTTAGTCATTTTTCATTAAATAATAATTGGGCTTTGTTATTAATTAGAGTTTATTATTGTGGGTTAGGCCTGATAATATAACTCAATTAATATAGTCTAGTTGTCCAGTTGAGCCAATTAAGCCCAGTTCAGTCAGTCCAAATGTCTATATTGTGAATTCGCTTAGAAGATTCTAAGCAATTCTTTGTGATTTATCCTTGATTTACAAAAAAATGTGAAGACAATTTCCAAATCTGGTACATCCCATCTAAAAAATCAAAGACAATTACAAAATTGGGGTAAGAATATCTCAAAATTCGGGAAAAAATTATAAAATTTAGTTGAATTTTGTCAGTCTGTATTTTTATCAAATATTATGCGGTATCATCAAATCACAGATTGATATGGTCATCTTTACCATTTCTGGCATCCTAGGCCTCCATAAATAAGGCCCTTGACCTACACTTTGATGGTTCAACTTTTTCTCCCTAAAGCTTTCATACTAGTTCTCCTACAAGTAGCATATCATATCTTAAGAGAAACTAGCAATTTATAATTCACTTCAAAAAAGTTCCAAGTCTCTTGCTTCGTGGATTCTTCGCAAAGTGTTCCCAAGTCTTCTAGGCAAGCAGACTCGCTAGGTATATTTTACTATTTTCTAGTCTAACTCAGTAGTCTAGAATAATTTCCCTTTCCCGTGATTACATATCATTTCTTAATTCGATCCAAGACCAAAGTGCAGGTCACCTCCCATAGGATCAGAGTTGAACTATGATGGTTTTGATTCTGATTTGTCCAACCAGATACGTAGGTTGTTCGAACCTATTTGTAATGTTTATGTGTTGCGTTAAAGACTAAAAATGAATATAAATGAAGTAGAGACCAAAAGGGAATGGCGGTTGCCCAACACCTCTTGTCATATGACTAAGTCCATGAACCCGTTTCTTTGTTTTCAATAGATTAGTAGTCTTTTGGATATTTTTAGAGTCATTTTCAGGTTTTTCTTATTTTCCTGTGTCTAATTAAAAAAGATGGTGACTCCTTTTATAGAGGCGGTTCGCAGTAGGTAGTTTATTCAATCTATTTTGGATCTTATTTTGGGTGTCATAAAAGTATAGCCAATGGTAATGCGTGCTCATTTCATTAGGTATTAGAACTGGAAGATCATGATATATCTGTCCATATGCTTGAATGCTGTCTCTGCGACACATTCCCCCCGCACGTTGCCTCTTGCTGGGACACCCGTCGCCACTTTTGAATGCCATCTTTAGTTAGACGTGCCCCTGGCACTTCTTCCCTCAGCGGCGCTCATGCACCATCGCCGTGCCACGTGCCCTGCACGACACTCATCAATAGTGCCCTCACGTTCTATCACCATTTAGCGTGCCCCCGGTACCACATACACGTCATGCACATGTGTCACGTTACATATATAGTCTAGCCCACCAGATCTTTGTCACAATACCACACTCTGGCATTGGTCCACCCTTTCACCACATGATGTGCACATTGCCTTGGTTGGAGAACATGTTTCAACCCACTCTCTAAAGTGTGCTGCATTCCACATGGTATAAGATTCTTCTGGGACATATCTCTGTAAAGGAAATCCAAGTGTTCTAGCATGAGAACTCATCTCCTGCTGAGCGACTCATCCCGAAAACTACCTCAGCCTGTGGAGTAGGCGACTCCTTTTGGGCACTACCTAAGCGGGCTTCAAGTATTCCTCTTTATGGACTCACCTGTGGGGAAAGGCGACTTCTTCAAGACATTTTCTCTCTCAGGGAGCTTCAAGTGCTCTGACATAAGAACTCCCCTCCAACCAGGCAGGCAACTCATCCGAGACATTACCTCAGCCCATCTAGTAGGCAAATTGTCTAGGACACTACCTTGGCATGTTACGAGTGCTCCCGCACAAGGATTCACCCGAGGGGATGGGCAACTCCTCCAAGTACCATCTTGTTAGAGAGCTTTAAGTGTTCCGGCATGAGGACTCCCAGTCCCTCTCTAGGTAAGCGACTCTTCTAGGACATTGCCTTTGCCCGTCAGGTAACTCCTTCTAGGCACTATCTTGACGCAATCTAAGTGCTTCAGCATAAGAACTCACTAGCAGTGAGATAAGATCGCTCTCTAAGACACTATACCTGCATCGGGCTATTCGTGTGACAATAAGCAAGCATGGGCTTTGAACCCATAGCACTCACGTTACTTGTGATCAACGACTTCCTCAGGACGATGACCCCCGGGTCATTTTGACACTGTAGCAAGTCTCAAGAGGGCATTGTGCCCTAGTCCACCTAATAGTTGGGCATAAGGCCTTCCCCACTGCTGCCAGGTCATTTACTTCTTGACGTATGTGGAATTCCATGAGGGCTTTGGACTGATGGCTAGATCAAGAGGTTCTTTCATCATATTGCCGTTGTGTGGGCTAGTTTTTTCAGACAGATGAGTGACGATAGATGGGGTAGGCTGAGTGAGTATGCGATCTTACAATTCGTAGACCACCGACTTATGTGGCCCCGTGATGAGGTGTGACTATCAAGGAGTGACATAAGTTGCTTATAAATAGGTGACTTGAGAATTAATTTTGAAAACTTCAAGAAACTTTAGAATTTCAAAACTTCAAAACTCATTTCACTTTCTCAATCTAGAATATTAGAGCCTAGAATTCTAGAGAGAGAAACACATGGGACTTTGACGCATACCCTGAATTCGAATCTTGACTCTAGACGTAAGCATTAGAGTGTGACTGTCATTGTGTATTCCCCTGCACCTTTGCCCTACCCTCGGACTCTGCATGGGAAGCATTGGTCTCTGCCCTTGTTCAGGCCTTGCTCTGCCCCATATAAGCATACTTGGATTTGACTTAAACTGCATTCCTTAAGGCACCTGCATGTTTACTGCGATCCCATTTCCTTGGAATCACTTTCTCAACCTACATTGTACTAGTCAAGCTATTTTTATCCTCTTTGCATCACACAATGGACAAGACGGATCATATTCTCCATGATTTTGATTATGTTTTATAAGCAAAGGCTATGAGTAACTTTAGCATGGATAGAAAAATATGGAGATGTCTTACTGGTCATATTACCATTTCCATTCAAGCAGAGGATAAATCACACCCAAAGTTTCCTAAATGCCTTGTGTAGCAAACTGCCTCGATTTTTTTTTTTATGGATTTCAGGAGTCACCATCATATTTAATTAGGAAAGACAAGGAAAATAAAAAAAAACTCTAAAAATGACTCTAAAGTATCCAAAAGGACGACTAATCTATCAAAAATCGAGAAATGGATTTGGAGATTAAGTTACGAAATGGGAAGGTGTTAGGCAGCCACCACTCCCTTTCGGTTTCTACTTCATTTTTATTGATTATTGGCCTAAAAAAACATATAATGCACAAAACATAATAAAACATGGCCTGAATTTATTTTTATGTTTTGGGCTTGAACCTCGACATCAGGGGTTGAATTGCCCACGTGTCTAATCGAACTAACCAAAATCAAAACCGCCGTAGTTTGACTCTGGTCCTACGGAAGGTAGCCTACATTTCGAGACTTTAACCTACACACAGAAATGTAAAAGACTATTTTTATGCTTTTGTTATGGATATGTGACTACGGAAAATATGAGACAATCTATGTGATTTTCTAGACTAAAAAGCTGATAAGATTACCTCATAAAGTAGCTGGTCTTGAAGACTTGAGGACAATCTCTGAATGATCCACAATGCAAAGACTAAACACACTTTCTAGGTGAGTTTGAATGCTAGAATCCCCAAAGAGCTAGAACATCACTTCAGAAAGGAAATGATATGCAAACTTTAAAGAGAACAAGCTTCTGGACTGACCATGACCCCTTAAAAATGAACGCCAAGGGCCACTTTTATAGTTCTCTAGGTCACATAATCTAATAAGATTGGCTATGCCAATCTGTGAGGCTGGAGATAAGTAAAAAAATTAGATAAAATTGCAATTTGACAAAAGTCAATTAAAAGCCAGTTAGATGAAAATCGGCCAGTTCATCTCATAATTTTAAATAATATTTTTTTTGAATTTTGAGGCATTATCTGACCATAATTTCAAAAATCATCCCTGATTTTGCAGATAAGATGTACCAGATTCGGAGTAATTCATCCTTAATCATATAATTGATTGGTTTAATCTTTGCATCATGGATAATTCACAGATTATTTTTTCAAATTATATAGACAAACTAAATTAATTAAATCTAGATATTGGACTGGATTCTGGATTGGACCATGTACTAATTGGACAAACAATGGATTAAATATATAATTAGATTGGACTGGACTGATGGTCTAGACAAGATCAGAGACTTGGACACTGAGAATTTGACTGGACTAGACTAATACTCCCTCCGCCTCACATAATTCGGTCATTTTTTGCACGCATATTAAAGGTATTGGTCATATATGGTACCTTTTTCATTCTATCCTTTAGATAGAGGAGGGGAAGGAAGTGGGCCAGGAGAGAGAAAATAAATTAGTGAAGTGTTAAATTTGGAGAGAGTAATAAAGTAAAAAAGTGTAAGAAGGTGGGCCAGGAGAGAGAAAATGAGCTAGTGAAAAGTTAAATGTGGAGAGACAAATTGAATAAAAAATATAAAAGGGTAAATATGTAAAAATACCTACAAAATCTTTCTTAATTTAGAAAGTGAGCAATTTTTGTAGAATGACCCAAAAAAGAAATATGATTAATTTAGGTGTGACGAAGGGGCTATTAATTAACTAAGTCACATTACTAGGCCTAAACTCAACAACGCACTCTAATCAATAATAACATTTACTAATTATTTAATTATTAATAACTATAAATTGGGGTGTCTACAGAGCCTCTCAGTGAGGGAGCTTGCACACGGGTGAACATCACTGAAAAACAACACATTTTTGTATGAAAATATGGAAAAGACCATAAAACTCTAAACAGACTCGAGGATCGCAACATAATTATGAGCTCGGACCTTCAAAGGACTTCCTACATATCCTCCAAAGAGGAATTAGACCAACATAGTTCAGAATAAAATATAGATGTCGTTCGAAGCCGATGCCAACAGTAATAACTATTGGTCGTCGGACAATGGGTGTATCCTTAGAAGCCTGAACCAAGAGTAACAATGATTGTTCGTCTAAGGAGTGTTTGAAGAGAAGTTTGATACGGAAGGGATCCGATACGGTCCTTGCATATGGATGAGCCTCGACAACACCCTTCTTCACTTCCTAAGGAAAAATGACAAAAGATGCCACTGTCTGCCAAAGCTGCTCAGGACCAGGAAGTTGGCATGGATGCTTATCTCGAGGGTTGGTTTGATCACAGGCTTGGTAAGCGTAAAGAGAAAGTGGATCAAAAATCAGCTTTTGAGGTAAAGGAGTTGGAGGATGTGATCTAGATATCTCAGTGGTTAACTTACAAGAAGAGTAAGGAAACATGGAAGTCAATCATATGTTTGGATGATGAGGATACTCCGACTTCAAAGAAGAAGAAACAGATACTGATAATTTCCCATAGGTTGCTGATATGACCTAAGATTTTTCTATTCTTGTTTTTTGTCCTAACTAATTTTGCCTAGGTCGCCCTTTATACTGTTTTTGTCCTTACATGCATTTTTTTCAGAGTATTTTTTATTTTCATTTTTACTTTGCCCTAGCTTTTGCCTAAGCGGCCCTTTGCAGGGTAGTCATCCTAGCGGACATTTTTTTAATTTTTCTCAGGAATATAGTCCATATCTTAGCAAGTGGATTAAAAGACTTTACAAAAAATTTGACCGCACCAGTTGTAAGCTTACCGGCAGCCTACACACCTCTATTATGTGTTGCATCAACGTGGGTCTGCTGGATAACGTTCTTAAGGAAGATCAGGTCATTCATAGTTTATTTACAAATTTTTCTCAAGCATAACACTTTTTTAGTCCTTCTAGATTGACTAATTATGACAATTCGATTCTATCTAAGTAGACTAACAACGCTACACCACCGGTCATGATTTGCTTGATCGTACAAGAACCTAACCAATTGGGTTTGAACTTTCCTCACGGCTTTTAGATCAGTCCAATATTCTCCTTTAACATCAAATCCACTTCCTTCATATCAGGTCCTTTCATCTGCTTGTTGAAGGCTCGAGCAATCGCTTCTAATAATCCTAAATGTGTTATAACGCTTTCCACCTCTTATCATCTGCCAGCGTTAGTTCTTCAAATATGTGTCTAACCCAGTATTACAAGGCTATTGACTCTCTAATAATACCCTCAGAGAATCAGCTTCCAATTCCACCGGAAATACGGCTTCCATGCTATAGACTAGGGAATATGGGGTAGCTATGGTTGATTTTCTCACTTACGTCATATAGCCCCAGAAAGCATAGGGGAGCTAATCTAGCCAACTCTTACAAGAATCTGTCATCTTACTTAGTAAGTTCTTGACATTCTTGTTGGCGGCCTCTACAGCCCTATTGATCTGTGGGACGGTATGATGACGAACGATGTCAGATAGTATCGTACTCCTCATCTAAGTCCATGACTTCTCCTTCGAAATATAACCCGTTGTCTGATATTGACTCTTGGGGTACTCCATATTGTCCATTAGATGCCTTAGGACTGATCTTCCCTATCATGTCCATTCCCCAAGCTAAGAACGAATAGAGAAATGTCATGTTGTATAACTCTCGGGGAGG
Organism: Escallonia herrerae; assembly: GCA_033070095.1. Classification (NCBI taxonomy): domain Eukaryota; kingdom Viridiplantae; phylum Streptophyta; class Magnoliopsida; order Escalloniales; family Escalloniaceae; genus Escallonia; species Escallonia herrerae. The sequence goes on along the minus strand of JAVXUP010000027.1, from coordinate 946,817 downwards.
GAGATGTTATAGGTTGGCATAAACTTGACACTGGTGACACCTCTTTACATACTCAACACAGTCTTGCTCCATTGTACGCCAATAATATCTCTGTCGGAGAATTTTCAGAATCAAAACCGCCGTAGTTCGACTTTGGCCTCACAGGAAGTAATCTACATTTTGAACTTAGGCTTTAGACAATGAAATGCAAAAGACTGTTTTTTTGTTGTGTTTGAATTGAAATGTGACTACGGGATAAGGAGACACTATATGATTTTCCACCCTAAAAAAGCAATAAAGATTACCTCATGATGTAACTTGTCTTAATGATTTGGGGATGTTCTCCGTGTGGTCCATGATGTAAAGACTAGAAAAACTTTATAGAGTGAATATGAATGACTAGGATTTTCGTGAGAGGCAGTGTATCACTTTACAAGGAAATGATACTTAGGCTTTAAAGAGAATAAGCTCTCTAAGTTCTTAGACCCTTGAAAATGAAGGCCAAAGCTCCTTTTTATAATGCTCGTGGTCACATAATTTGATGAGATTGACAATTTCAATCTGTAAGAGTGGAGATAAGTCAGACTAAATAATAAATTCAACTAACCGGTCGGTTCACCCCATAAACTAAAAATGATTTTCTTGAATTTTGAGACATTATCTAATCATATTTTCTACAATTACCTCTAAAATCATAAATAGAATGTACCAGATACAGGATAAGATATTTCCTAAGAAAAAAATAAATTGATTTGATCTCTATATCAAGGATAATTTATGGATCATTTCCCCTAGTTACCTAGACAAATTGTATCAATTAGAATAATCTAGACCTTGGACCGAACTTGACACAAATGGACTTAGACCAATGTAGTTGGAACTAATGGAATTAAACTAGACCGGACTGCAACTAGATTGGACTTGGACTATTAAACTAGACTGGACTAAATTAATTAATTAAGCCACATACTAAGTGTAGACTTAATAATGTACTCTAATTAACAATAAACCCATTATTTAATTAAAAATATCTACAAAAAAAAGGGTGTTTGCACAGCCCCTTGACAATGGTGCAGACAAATGTAACACCGGACGACAAGGTAAGATAGGCATTATCCTGACTGTCTGGAGAGGGGATTCACAGGGTGCCTCTACGCAAAAATTGCATGTGGACGAATACTAACCCTGCAATAAACTGGATAAAAAAATACACTATCATGAGTATCTGTAAAAGGGAATTTCAAGGAACCCCTACGTTGAAAGATAAGACATAGAGATATACACTGTCATGATTACAAGAAGCCCCTAGCTAGACAAAAACACAGAGAGACAAACACTATCTCGATTATCTAGATAAGGTAGCCATATGGAGTCCTTAGACAAAGATGCATGCAAACCGGGACTGACCAATGGAATGAACTATATGAACTAAGACAAATATTATTATAACTATTGTGAGAAGGGAACAACATAGAGCCCCTATAAAATAATGTAGGTAGGTGCAACTAACTACGCAATGAAGGGTTGACAAAAGACAGACACTATCATAATGTCATGGGAAAAGAACCACAAGGAACCCCTACAAATATGCTGGAAAACAAAACTCACTATACAATGGACTAAAGAAAGAAACACTCTATCATAACTGTCAAAAAAAGGGAATCAGTGGGAACTTTTGACAAAAATGAGCACAAAATGATGCTGGCCATGAGCTAAAAGACATCCACGACCACACTATCGTGACAGGGTAATCATAAGGAGCCCTACACAAAATGCACGACGACGATGCTGACCATGAACCATAAAAACAAACATTATCACGACTGTTGTGAAAAGAGGATCACATGGAACTCAAATAAAGAAAAATGTGCAGACGATGCTGACCATGCAGTGGACTGGGGTAAGAAAGACTCTATCACACTTGTCAAGATTAGGGAATCATAGGAGCCTCTACATAGAAAATGCACGCAAACGATGTTGGACATGAACCAAAAGACAGACACTGCCACAACGGACATGAAAGGGAAATCATAAGGAGCCCCCAAACAAAAGTGCATGCAATGAAAGTCTAACGTTAGGAACTTTTATCTGTCGATAACTTTTTTTTTTACCTTAACCTAATTAAATTGGGGTCGTTTCATTATACTATAAATTATGGGCAAGCTTGGGAAAGAAACAACTAATTAAGTCCAAGGTTTTCTAAGAATTGGTATAAATACCCTACTTCGTCTTCCGGCGGTCCAATATTTCTTTTACCTTCTCTTTTACGTGAAACTAGAGAGAGAAGCAAGCATCTAATGTAGAAATTTTCAGGTACAATCCCTACCTTTTTCTCTCTCGATTTAGCCATTCATTTTTGGTATTTTAATTTAAGCATGTTTTTGTGCTTGTTCGGACATGATTTTTGTGGGTGCTTGGTGTTGTGTGTTTGTGTAAGGTTGTGCGTGGTGGTTTGTACGGTTGTGCCATGAAGAGGAAAGGGTGGGGCTATCATGGGCAGCTATGGTGTGCTTGTGTGTGTGCAGAGTGGGAGAGAGGAAGAAAGGCTGTCATGGCAGCTGTGATGTGTGGTGTGTGCCGAAAGAGGGAGAGGGGAGAAGGAAGGGGCTGCCCTAGTTATGTGTTTATGTGTGGAGAATAAGAAGGAAAGCAGCACAGGGCTGCTGTGCGTAGTGGCGCTGTGCATGATTGCATGGTGGTGTGTGATGTGTTTGGGTGGTGAGGATGAGTGAGGAAGAAGGAGAAGATGGGGCTAGCATGGGGGCATCCGTGGTGATGATGTTATTGTGTGAAGTGAGGTGGTTGTAAGTGAGATGAAGGGACTGCCGCAAGGCAGCCTGTGTGTATGGGTTTCGTGTTTTATATATGTCATGATGTGGGGGTGTTCAGTGATGAGTGAAGGGTGCCTGTGTGGAAAATGTGAAGTATGTTTGTAAGTGTATATGTGTTGTGGTATGTATTTTTGTGATTGCAATTGTGTTCTATTGCAAATGCGTTATATTTTGGCCGTGAGGGTGTAAAAGGGAAGGGGAAAGGGCTACCATGTGTGGTTGTGTGGGGAGAGGGAGAGAGAGAGAGAGAGAGAGAGAGAGAGAGAGAATTAGGGTTTGGGTTTTAATTGGTGAGGGAATGAGGTGGTAGAAAGAGAGAGGGGGGTTGCCGTAGTAGCCATGGCGGCAGTGGCCACTGTGAGGTGGTGGCTACGGGTGAATAGGAAGAAGAGAAAGAGATAAATTAGGGTTTGGGTGTCTTAAGGAAGAAGAATGTGAATAGTGTCGAAAAGCGTCACAAAAGTTGAAATTCTAACTAGTAGTCCTTGTTGGGATTTTTAAGAACTGTTTAGAGGCAGATTTAGGCAAATGCGAAACTAACCCCCCCCCCCCCCCCCCCTTATTTTTGCGAAACATACGTAATGGAAGTTTCTGGGATTTTATTTGGGCATGAAATGGTTTTATTTGAAAAAGGGATTTTAAAATATTGGATGTAGCAAACCAACTTATTTTTATTGAAAAGTTTTACAGTGACCTTGTTTTATTGAGATGCTTGAGTATCTGAAATTTTGCGACATTTCGATGGCGATTGCTGTGCTTTTCAAATATGACCCATAGTGCTCAATTAAAGGAGTGGGTTAGGATTTTGAGTGGATAATCTCCAAAGAGACCTTTTAGTCCGAAAAACCCACCTAATCATTTAGAAAGATATTTTAGGTCATTTGGGTGTGCAATGATATGTTAGGTGTCATCGGTATTTTGATAATTTTCCACAACTCCAGGGATATTTCGGTAATTTCACTTACTGGGGGAGTATTTAGCGGTCAGACATGATTGTGCGTTAAGAATTAACATCCTTGTGGTTTATCATTAGGTTGCGATAGACGAGGGCTAGGATCAAAATTTGAGCAAGTACAATAACAATTTATCGAGCCAGGTAATTAAGTACTCTGTTGTTTTCCCGTTTATACCCTATTTTCCATGCTAAAGTGTATTATATACATGACTCATACTAGTTAGATGTGTTAAAGCTTTTTGAAATGCTATTGCTTTACTTCAATTGTTGATGAGAAAACTAAAAGACTCCCATGAAAATGTTTTGCTACTCGTTGTTATGACGTTGTTTTAGAAGAGTGACGTGAGTTGTTATTTTTTGTTGTGGTGCCACACATCCAACAGGAGAAAGCTGGATTTAGGGTGGGTCAACGGGACCATTCGTTGATGCACATTACTGTTGCTTGTGGTTCGCCGTGCATTCATAATAATATTTATCCCCAGTGGAGGAGTGATTTCGGATCCTAGTAGGGGGGACCATATACTGACCGTAGCATACCTGAAAAAGAGTTGAAATTGTATTCAATGATTTACACTCGGTTGTTATTTTATTGTTCTGGAAGAGTTTTTTAGCAAATATGATTTTATGAAAAATTCTTTTATAATTTTCAGGTGACTACATAGTTGAACCCGAAATTCATGAGAGTCATGAGGACGGAGCAGCAGAAGATGGTCGTTAGGGGATTGAAGTCCTCTTAGGACATTTAATAATACTGCCATGATATTGTAGTACTGCTCATTATGTTGAGAATTATTTGGGGCATAGTTTTAATTAATCTTATTTATTGAATAATGTGGATGTACTGGAGACTTACTTGAGGTAATCCATAAGTATGATTTTGGTAACCTTGTAAATAGTTTAGACTTAGTATTTAGATATAAATCTAATGTATAGGTTGTAGTAGGCCTCGCAAAGCCTTGGTGGAGGTTTAGGGGCCTGCAACTGGTCAAGAACCTAACTCATGGGCTTTCTCTTGGGTTCGAGTCATGACAGAAACACCCTATCCTGACTGGCAGAAGAGGGGTTAAAAGGGAGCACCTAGACAAAAATGCGTTCGACGTTAACTCTAGTGTAATAATGATGAAAGGGAAATCGCATGGGAAAGCACCTTAAAGACATCTATAAAGAAGAACCTACGAAAAATATAATATCCTTTCATAGTTCAAGAGTATGTTTGAGTTGAAAATTAATTTGGTACCCGATATGATAAATTGACCATTCACTTCAAGATTTATTCTCTTTTTCTTTTGCCTTCTGTCATTTATAATTTAATGTAATGGTACCCACTCTATTGTACATGGTTATCCCTACTCATCGAGGGGAAGATCACTGATTTTTTTTTTTTATCAAAAAGCATTTAAATTCTTATCATGAAATGTCATGCAATTTCACATAATAAGTTAGTTCTTAACTTAAACAAGTGAGCTCAAATTTTGATGACTACTACAGAATGGTTTGGCCCAAAAATGGGTAGTGAGGGTGCAGGTGCTCAAACTGTGAGGTTGATGTAGATGTCGTGAGGTTATACGAGCTGTGAGGCTGATGGGATCTTGGTCCATGATTAGCCAAAAGTTCAATGTATATGACTTGGCGGAGCAAAACTACATGACTCTCAAGTGCATGGAAATAAAAGTCATAAGACATTAGATAAAGTCATAAGGCTTCTCGTATTGAACTGGTGGCAAACCTTTTTAATTACCACCCCAAACAGAGCATTCAAGGTAGGTCATGAAAGTCAATGGATCCTCATCAAGCCGCTGGGAGGTGAACATATCAGGTCCAAAATGCCAAGACCTGAAGGGTGATTAAGCCATAGAAAGATGAACACATCATATCACAAAGTAACAAGCTCATAAATGTGCAAGGACCAATATCCTTTTTTTTTTCTTAATTCCCAATTTTCTCATTTTTTCATTGTTTTTCGACCTTTTCTCTCTAAAACAAGGATACACTCAAGTGGGATATTATATTTGGGACATAGTGTATCTAGGGTGTGGGCAAATAAATGCATGGTCGTAAGGCTCAAAAATCCAAACATGATACCTAAGCTCCTAGTGTGTGTGCCCATGAAAGCGGAGTCTAGATGATAACTAAGCTACCAAAGTATCCCATTGGGGAATCAGGTCGGATGTATCTCAAATTGAACATGTTGTGCATTTATTCTTCAAATTCACTCAGTGACAATTCAGTGTTGTCAAATATTAATTAGCAGTTAACAATTGATTTACTATAATGTTTAACTTATATAGTGGTACTAAATTCACTTATTTCTATTTTCTCCACACTATGTCACATTTTTATTTTAAATCACTATTTAACGTGCAAAACACGTGACCCTTACTAGTTCATAAACACACCACTAATGTATGACTAATGACCACTAACACACTAACATAATTAGTAACATCTCCCTAAGAAAACAAAAAAATCAAGTTTACTATTACTACATATTTCACCACAATCACCATACACTAGCACTGAGCAGCGGCGCCACCACGATAGGGCTCCTTACAGTGTGATGTCCATTTTCCACGATAGGGCTCCTTACAGTGTGATGTCCATTTTCTTCAACCCAAGTAATTGAACCATATGTAACAGTCTCATTCTTGTTACTCATATAACGTACAGTTAGAGAGTAACTCTTCTTCTCGTACTTTTTCTCAAACAGCAGTGTCTCTGGCGCGACTGTGACCACAGAGCCCTTTGCTGCTATCACCTTTGCCTTATACGTCGCTGCACCATCTCCAATATTGGTGGCAATCCTCTGAAATTTCTGAAACAATACTCCATCGCTGCTATTAGTATACAAGCCGATAAATGACCAGTAATTCAGGTCGGAGGACACGTTCGAGCAAGTATAAGTTTTTGATCTTGTGATGGTTAATATTTGTTTCTGAGTGAAGTTCGTGGAGCACAGGAGGTTCACATAGTCTTGTGGAGTAGCATCATATATAAGACCTGGATTGAGGGCTCGGTTCGGGTCAACATAACCCGTTCCCATGGCTAGAGGGGCAGCAATTTTGAAACCCTGCCCAGCATCTCGGATCTCATATTGGGTGCTATCGAAAGGGTTAGCCGTGGTCATCATGGCAGACCTAATGGCTGCAGGACTCCTTTCTGGATGTGCACGTTTTAGGAGCGCGGCAATGCCAGAAGCATGAGGACAAGCCGTGGATGTCCCGGAAATGGCAAATCACTAGCCAACCTTATTTCCGAACTAATGAAAGCAGCAATTCCATTTGGAATCCAAGAAGCTAAGACTAAAGTCCCCGGTGCCATTACATCAGGCTTCAGAACGCCAGGGTAGCTCCGTGAAGGACCTCTTGAACTGTAGGAAGCAACAACTGGTGCAGGTTTTGTACCCACAAGTGTTTGTTGGTATTTAATAGATGCCGTGGGCTTTGTATCACTTTCCCGTATTGGATCACAGCGATTGCGTCCTTTGACCTAATCACCACATCGGGGTAAGTGAAATTATTAGCCTCCATGATTTTGTCAGTGATTAAGATTGCTGCTACTGCTGTTGTAAATGTTGAAACGATTACAACAATTATCGTGCTACCACGTAACACGTAATGGGTTCGAAAACATACCGTACGAAGTCTCCGAAAAATTCCGACGTAGGATCCTTGTTGTTACGAGCCTCCAACACGCTTGATCTTTTTCGCAGGTACGAAAACGGCTACTAGAGTCGAGTTCTTCGTCCACGAACCAAATCCTAGAGCTTGGTGATTGCTCTAGAGAGAGTGCTATAGAGAGAGGATTATTACTATTGACTTCTAATTTATTGGGATATCTCTAGCCTTTATATAGAGATACAATTAGAGACTGGCTTTACCTCCAACTCTTAGGAGATAAAGATTGTATTTATCTCAAACACTTAAGAGATAAATATTCTCTAAATAACTGTATTTATCCAAACTAACAAATACACATTATCTGTTAGTGGGCGGATAATGGGTCCATTGACCCAATTTATTAACAGCTCCCACTCGCCCACACACAGGGCAAATAAATCGTAGTCCCTCTTTATCTCTCGTCCACTCATCTCCTCATACAGGAAATGGAACGTGCGACCTACGAGAAAGGATGTCCAGTTGAGGAGTATTGTATTAAGTTATCACCAAACTAACACAATACATCACTCCAATAAATCTCGTATGTACCCCAGATAGTTCAACTACACCAGATTAAACACTCTCAAATCCCTCATAGTGAGCAGTGTTAAACCTCTCATATGTTATGTATTCATGACTCATATCGAAACGAAAATCGACAAAGTCGCCCGGGCTATGAATCACACAACATGATGTAATATTGAACTTTCTTCCCAAAGCCCTCATGTCATTCCAATTAGACCCAACCGCTTTCCTAGACATGCCCCGCGAGACCGCATCATCCATGATCCAAGGGTACATGCTAAAGTAGCGACATTGAGTATCCTCTTCATGACATAGTCTAAGGTGAAAAGGGTACTATATAGGATCAAAAATTTCGATCCAAGTGGCTCACACAGTGACGAAGCAGGGATTCATTCATCACTCCCACTGTCGGTCTGCATTTAGCACATGCAGTATGATTTGCATGCTATGGCGTAACCCGCAAGGGCGTGTCACATAAATGTATAATAAAATACGCCATACGAATCTAAGTCTAGTCGCTGTACAAGCGCCTAACCTGAGTTTTTCAGCCCAGTCACTCTCATAGTGCCTGCCTGAAATCTCACATTCGGCTGTAAACAGGCTACATAGAGTTGTGGAGATACTCTATGATCGACCTACATTTATTAGGTCTCATCTTAGCTCCAACTAAGGCGACATGTTTGCTTTATAAGCTGTATCATCTTATTCGCCCACTTGGCGCTTAAGACAATTATGTCTCATCTTGCTCGCTATCTTAGCGCCAAGGTGAATTACCCGTGTGAGTGGGTCAATTCGAGCCTGGTGACACTCTCAATAAGGATGTATATGTAATCACAAAGATTATCCATTCATTCCAAAATAAACTCAAATCAAGGAACGAAAATTTAATGTAATAAATAATGTCAAGTACATAAGATGCCATAAACATATCAAAACCTACGTAGTCCCATACTCCTAATGTGAGAAAGGAAAACATCTCTAGCAATAGGCTTGGTCAAAGGATCAGCCACCATTCTGCCAGTAGGTATATGTTTCATGGTCACCTCTCCTTGCGCAACTAAAGTTCTAATGAAGTGATAACGAAAGCCTATGTGTTTGATATTTGGGGTCCGTTACAAAATCTAGGGTAGCTGTATTGACACAGTGAACAGTGACAGACTCATCTGCATGAGCTGTAACCCCTAGAGCCTGTAAGAATGACCTCAACCAAACAGTTTCCTGGACTGCTGCTGAACAAGCAACATACTCCGACTCTCTCGTGGATAGGGCGATGCAAGACTTTTTCTTGCTGTACCAAGAGATAGCTCCACCTGAAGTGGATATGCGCTCATCTCTATCAGCGCCCCAATCAGCATCGCTGTATCCTCTCAATCTCAAGTCTCCACCATGATAGCACAGGACGAGATCAGCGGTTCCACGTAAGTATCGAAGAATCCTCTTCACCGCATTCCAATGAGCGGGTCCAGGATTACTCTGATAACGACTCACCATTCCAACGGCATAGCAGATGTCTGGACGCGTACACAGCATAGCGTACATCAGACTTCCTACTGCAGCCGCGTAAGGCACTTTGGACATCCGATTCTTTTCCTCATCATTCTTTGGGCATTGGTCTGTGATCAAAGTACACGCCTTGTCCATTGGAGTGTCTATGGGTTTTGAGTTATGCATACGAAATCGTTCAATGACTTTCTTGATGTATGTCTCTTGAGACAAACCGAGAAGTCTCTTTGAACGATCACGTACGATTTTAACCCCGAGCACATAATTAGCTTCTCCCATGTCCTTCATCTCAAAAGTTGAGGACAACCACTGCTTAGTGGCGACAATGGAACTCATGTCATTCCTAGCTAAAAGAATGTCATCCACATACAAAGAAAGGATTAGAATATTTTTCTTGGATCGTTTTACGTAAACGCAATGGTCTTGTTCAATCATTTCAAAACCTATAGAGGTAATGGCATGATGAAACCTAAAGTACCACTGCCTAGACGATTGTTTGAGACCATATATAGAACGTTTGAGACGGCAAACTTTGCGCTCATGTCCTTTGACTTCAAAACCCTCGGGTTGAGCCATATAAATCTCTTCGTCTAGTTCTCCATTGAGAAACGCAGTCTTAACATCCATATGAAAAAGTTCTAAATCCTGCTGGGCGACAATAGCTAGGATCAGGCGAATTGAAGCAAATCTCACCACTGGGGAGAAAGTATCTTCATAGTCCACACCCCGCAGTTGGGTATAGCCTTTCGCCACAAGACGTGCCTTATACTTGTCGATTAACCCATCTACCTTGCGCTTGACTTTAAAAACCCACTTGTTTCCAATAGTCTTGCGCCCTGGCGGAAGGTCAATCAACTCCCAGACTCGACTTTTTTCCATTGAGCTTAACTCATCCTTCATTGCAGCCATCCACTCATTTCTAGCAGATGAAGATAAGGCTTCTTCCACAGAAGTAGGCTCGTCTTCATCATTTGGAGTGCACATAAGAATTTCTCCATCAATCTCAAAATGACGACGTGGAACTCTTCCTCGTGCACCTCTACGCAGTTGAGAATCTTGTTGACCTAATGGTCCTTGTGGTGTGCTCCCACTGTCTGGGATACTCCCACTAGGTTGAAGGTCACTTACACTATCTTCAGCGACAACTGGATGAGGAACTAATTCCCCACCTTCGCTTGAAGATGGTAAAGTGGGTTCAACCTCCTCTAACTCATAGAGGTCAAGATTCTTACTCGCCTTTCCAATGCTAGGAAAATCACTCTCTATGAAATCGACATCACGAGACTCTATTTCAGTCCTTCCACCATTTGGATGTTCATTATACATTACATAGCCTTTAGAGTTTTCAGAATACCTTAGAAAGATACTCTTCTTTGCTCCAGGCCCTAGTTTTCCATACTTATGAGAAGTACTGTGAACATAACCTGCTGAGCCCCATGGGCGCAAGTTATCCAAATTTGGCTTTTGGTCATTCCAAAGCTCATAAGGGGTGGATTTGACTGACTGTGAAGGCACACGATTAAGATATAGGCTGCAGTCAAAAGGGCATCCCCCCAAAAAGATATCGGAAGGTTTGCTTGCGCCATCATAGACCTAACCATGTCTAACAATGTTCTATTCCTTCTTTCCGCAACACCATTTTGTTGTGGAGTCTTAAGAATAGTAAGTTGCCTGCGTATCCCCTTTTCCTCACAAAACTTCTTGAAGTGATCTGACAAATATTCGCGTCCTCGGTCAGTGCGAAGAGTTTTTAAATTCTTCTCTTTCTGATTCTCAACCTCAGCTACAAAGCGTTTGAAACAGTCCAAAGCTTCGTAGCGGTGAGATATCAGATACACATAACCATATCGCGTATAATCGTCTATCAGTGTAAGGAAATAAGAGGCGCCATGGCGTGCCTTTACACTCATAGGTCCGTATATATCAGAGTGAACTAGCTCAAGTGGTTGAGTTACTCTCACAGCCTTTCCAAAAGGCTTCCTGCATGCTTTACCGGCCAAACAAGCCTCACAAGTTTGTAGATTGACTTTTGCGAGTGGGCCTAAAAGCCTTCTCTAGCCAAACGAGTCATTCTATCTTGGCCTATGTGGCCCAGTCTTGCATGCCAGGTGGTAGAATCATTCACAATATTATCATTCACCACATAAGAATAAGAAGACTGAGAATCAATTAAATCCAATTGAAAAAGATTATCCATGCGAAAACCATGTCCGAACAAAACATCATCCAACAAAATGTCCAACTTATTACCCCTAAAAATAAAGGAAAAACCACTGTCTAATAAAGCAGTAACTGAAAGTAGATTAAGCCGAACTGTGGGTGCATATCGCACATCCTCTAGAATCAATGTGCGCCCAGTGCGCAACTTGAGCTGGTAAGAACCAACCCCTAGCACCTCTTCAGAGCTATTGTTTCCCATGAAGATATGTTTGCTTCCCACTGGAATTCGGTGGTAATCTACGAACCCCTCTCGATCACGTGCTACATGTTTTGTTGCACCTGTATCCACAAACCACACAGGTTGGGAATGAGCAACCATCACATGTGATGAAACATATAACTGAGAGAAAGATTCAGAAAGTACCTTCTTCGGCTCAGTGCAATCACGAGCGAAGTGTCCTTTCTGTTGACAGTTGAAGCATTTAACTTTAGACAGATCCTTTTTCCCACCACGTTTTCCTCTCTTGCGTTTCTTCATTTTTCCTTCCTTTGGCGCAGAAGTGCTAGCCTTGCCTTTCTTACCAGTCTTACTTTGTCTTCCGCGCTTGCCATTTGCATTGCGCGATCCCTCTTGGGCCACATAAGTTAGGCTCTTGTCAGCATATCGAGTCTCGTCCTCAAGGATGACATGCTGTGAAACATCAGAAAAGTTCTTGATGTTTTCACTGTGGGTCAATATCTGTTTCATATTGGCCCACGAGGCAGGAAGGGACCTTATGACAGCTCTGACTTGCTGCTCATCTGTGAGCGCATGGCCAGCATCCCTCAACTTACCAATCATATTGGACATCATCCTTAGATGTTCACTCATGGTATGTTTAGGGTCTTTTGTGTACTCCTCAAACTTAATCACAAGGCTACGAAGCCGCGTAGTTGAGGTTCCACCAAAAGAGAACTTGAGCTGATGCCATAAAGCTTTGCAAGTTGGAAGTTCATCATACTGCCCAATTAGATCATTTTGCAAGCTGTTCAACAAGGTGTAGCGCGCACTACGATCTTTCTGATTCCATTTCTGGTAGGCAGTGTGGTCTCTTAGGGGTTGCGCCTCAGTTGGCGCGACCAACTCCTTGGTCAAGTGCTCCTCGAGCTCTTGTTCGTTCAGCATGAATTTCATCTTTTTGTGCCAAACGTCATAATTATCTCCGTTAAGTTTTTCACCCTTAACGAGATCAGCTATGACATTCTTGGTGGCCATTATATTCACTACATTAGATTGCGCAAGGAAAAGACATTAATTATACATCCTTCTATTTATTTTAAAAAATTCAAATGAAAAACATAATCCTTCCTCACATCATGAAATCGAAAATCTACTAAGCTCGTAATCATCTCCCATGTATGTGAGTTGGGAAAAATATTTTTCAAGTAATTTTTCGCAATAAATTTCATCATCATATAATCCACAATATAATAAATCATCCACATGATAATTTAGAATAATATAAAATTGCACCATGCAATAAAGTGTGCAAGGACTCCATTGAGCCTCATTGGCATTCTAATAACTTATGCTAAGAAAATTCTGTCTTAAATAATGTGCGTGCGAAATTACATCCCCGTACAAGGCTTTCTCGAAATATACAGGGAAATAGCAGAATACAACATCTTTGAGAATCCTACTACAAACTACTCCAATAAAACAAATGGAGATGCCGCACAACACATTATTCTCAAAAGAATTTTCTTAAAGCAAGAGTAAACACATAAACATAAGTGTCTATAGAATGCCAATCTAGTATTCATCCATTTAACCTAAAACTAGCATGCTCAAATAACAAGTTAAAGGGTAGTAAAATGGATGAATATTCCACATTCTCCTTCTAAGGAGAACGGGTGTGTAGGCCTTGAAATTAGGTTTAAAAAGAAATGTGGGCTTACCAAAAGCCTAACAAATATACCTCAGAAGTATATTTAAACCATAACACAAATCAAGGCAAGCATGTAACAAATTAGACATAATTTATCTATGTCATATAACTCTCCAAAAAATATTTATTGCTACTCACGAAGTGCAAAAAATAATATTTACGCATTATTCGTATTTTTGGGAACCACAAAAATACTCACAAATGACCAAAAACTGAGAGATAAATCCTAAAAAATTGGCAAACAGTAAATTTATCCTTAATATGCCTTCTGGAATTAAAGAAAAATTATGTGTATATAAAACAAAATTTTAAAGCTAATTTTCCATAGAAAAAATCGTTTAAAAACTATACTGAATACACACAGAAGGTACAAAAGTAAATTTAACACCACAACAAACTTACAGAAGCGACTACAAGGCTTCACGCGCCGGAGGTGGGTCCAAAAATGGCCGGAAACAGCCTTCACGCGCCTCCACGCGCCGCCATGCGTGTGGGGCAGCATTTGTGTTCTGGCAGGCGCGTGAGTAGCACGCGCGCGTGGGCGCGTGGCTCGTGGCGGGTTGCAGCAACCTTGGCTGCGCTCGTGAGGTGCGTGGCAGCGCGTGACAGCGCGACTTGACGCGTGGTGCGCTTCTGCGGCTCGGCTTGAGCGCGTGGCGCGCGTCGGCGGCTTGGCTTGAGCGCGTGGCGCGCGTGTAACACTGTTCATCCTCTTCGCGAAAAACCCTAATTTTTTCCAACGCCGCCATGTCGCGATGCCAACTTTTTAAGGCCATATCTCTCTCGTTTTTAAGCCAAATAATGCGTATGATATATCGTTGAAAAGCTTATACGACATAGATTAATTATGTACCAACCGATCATGATAAAAACAAAATATCATGCTCCGAATTTGAGTCCCAAAACTCGAAAAAACCACAGTTTTCTTGACAAATAAAATCGTGATTTCTCATAAACCATGCATCCAAAAATCACGAAATTTTATGGAGTTCATCCTCAACCATAGGAGAACAAAACTATATAATTATTTTTCAGAAAACATGCTCAATAAATTTCGAATTTTTTGTAATGGGTCTCGTTCATGTATCCGGAAAAAATCGCAACATGCACATAATTTAATCTAGCATGTTAAAGGCGAATCAACAAGTAATCATGCTCTGATACCAATGTTAAAATGATTACAACAATTATCGTGCTACCACGTAACACGTAATGGGTTCGAAAACATACCGTACGAAGTCTCCGAAAAATTCCGACGTAGGATCCTTGTTGTTACGAGCCTCCAACACGCTTGATCTTTTTCGCAGGTACGAAAACGGCTACTAGAGTCTAGTTCTTCGTCCACGAACCAAATCCTAGAGTTTGGTGATTGCTCTAGAGAGAGCGCTATAGAGAGAGGATTATTACTATTGACTTCTAATTTATTGGGATATCTCTAGCCTTTATATAGAGATACAATTAGAGACTGACTTTACCTCCAACTCTTAGGAGATAAAGATTGTATTTATCTCAAACACTTAAGAGATAAATATTCTCTAAATAACTGTATTTATCCAAACTAACAAATACACATTATCTGTTAGTGGACGGATAATGGGTCCATCGACCCAATTTCTTAACATAAATGACAGAGAGGACATTTGTTCTCTGTAAGAGCCAATGTCATCGCATATGATGACGCCAAAAGGAACTTGAGATAACAATGCGGTGGAGTTGCAGGAGGAAATGGTTTTGTTGTAAATGAGCGGCATGTTTGCCTGATAGCCTCTTGCTGGGAACATGGTCCATCTGGTGATGACTAGCCCATTTCCAAGAGTCAAAGTTCCAGCAAACCAACGGTCGATAGACCCTGCTGCAACAGTCAAGACCCACGGGATTCCATTATGTAATTTTCCAAGATCTGGACCTTCATTTCCTGCTGTAGAAGAAACAAGCACACCCTTCTCCATGGCACCAAAGGAAGCTATGGCGATTGGATCCTCATAAAACGGCACATCGTCGAACC
This sequence comes from Escallonia herrerae, assembly GCA_033070095.1. Lineage (NCBI taxonomy): Eukaryota > Viridiplantae > Streptophyta > Magnoliopsida > Escalloniales > Escalloniaceae > Escallonia > Escallonia herrerae. The sequence continues at coordinate 931,275 of JAVXUP010000027.1, read as the reverse complement.
CCATAGAGATGGATATAACATCAACCCCATCAGCAACAGCCTGGTCCATACCGGCAAGAACATCTGAAGCTTATCGCCCTTCATCCCAGATGACCTTATACATTGCTACCCTAGCTTTCGGAGCCATCCCTCTGGCGGTCCCCTTGGCATAGCCGAAGTATGAAGCTCCTTTGACATAGTTTCCTGCTGCAGTTGACGTCGTGTGTGTCCCGTGACCCCGAGTGTCCCTCGCCGAGTTCATGCTGAGGGTAACGTTGGGATTCGCAGCTTTAACTCCCTTATTAAAATATCTAGCTCCAATGAGCTTTGAGTTGCACATGGAAGAATTGAACTTCTGTCCCGCCTCGCGCGTTCCATTCCACCTCGTCGGGACACTCGTCATCCCATCATCCTTAAAGCTGGCGCTCTCTGGCCAGACTCCTGTGTCAATGACACCAACTAAAACGTCTTTGCCGTACTCTGAGGCAGGCCATAGTCCAGTGACAGGATTGAGCGATAAGAACTCAAACGAATGGGTGGTGTCAAGGGTGACAACTCTGTCATTATAAGCCGAGACGAAACCAGAAGTCGTTTTTAGAGCCTCTAGTTCATCTATAGACAATAATGCACTGAAACCATGGAATGCATGATCATAAGAGTACAGGAGGCTCGAAGAGGATTGATGCTCGTGGTCGTGGTTGGATTTGACAGAGTCAATGGTGGAGGTATACCAGTGATGGTGGCTAGCAAAAGCCCTCGGCATGGAGGATTTGTCCATGTGGACTACGTAAGTTGCCCTACCATGTTCTAGTGAAGCTGATGAGGTAGCACGAGGAGCCAAAAGAAAACATGAAAAGAACGACAGAAGTACCCTACTAAGCAGACCCATCATTGTTAAGTCATGACACGAGTGGGGTGCATTAACTAGGTATATATGCACAAACTATCTGCAGTTCAATGAAGCCATTCAAGAAAACGACTTCCTGGCCTGTTTTCAGTTTAATTAATGAGCATTTGGATGTCAGCAACTGGGTGAGGATTTAAGCTCTTCAAACCATCTAAATGTCTAGAAGAGCCTTTGTCACATCACTGACCACGTGTTGGCCGATCCGCATCTGAAAGTGAGCTGCCACTTAATGAATAATTACTTGTGGCATTTGGATTTAACCAGTGTTAACAACTAGGGGAAGTTTAATAAGTTAAGCTCATTCAACTGAGTTTGTGTCCATACGAAGTTTTGACGTGGACCTTTTTGTTTGCAACATCAAACAGCCGCCATTGCATTGCAGAAGCCAAAGATAAACTCAAATTTTGAACATGCTGGTCCTTATTGAAAGAAAGCGAGTCGATCTGTAAATAGTTTAGCTCAGAACCTGACTCATAGATAACTCTTTTGGTTTAGTTCCTCTTCCATCCTTTTATTCATTTTTGTCATTGGATGAAAATGTGAACTAGGGACCTCATTCTGTACTCTGTGATTATGAATGCCAAGACTTGATTGGGTAAAAAGACTTGATTGGGTAAAAAACCAAAAAAAAACAAAAAACAAATAGCGGCCATGCTAAGTTTTCTACAAAAATAGAACTTCAGAAAAAGTCATAGTAAGTAGAACCAGCGCAAAGAGATTGTTAAATTTGACGAAAAGGTCGTCATCAGTATTGGCACACGGAAGGTAATAGATTGTTTAGGCCTCAAACTCAACATTCATATTGGCTTCTCGAGAAAAGGCCAATAAGATTTTAGGCTTAATTGTTAAAGTTTTGGATGGTAAGTTGACCTTTTCCTCAATAATTGTTGCTCCAACACCACTTTCAAATATTCAATTCAAAGCTACATTGAGGCTTCTGCAAGGCTTATAGGTCAGAAATGCTATGAATTTTGGAAGTCAGTGATTTGTATTTTCAAAGAGGAATTGTCCTACACAAGTGTATACCTCTTTTTCCTTTTTCACTTTTCGCACTATGTTTTCTGTAATACTAAGCTTCCTAAGATTAGCAAATTCCATTTCAGAATAGCAGCCATATATATTAGAGTACCGCTTTTTTCCTGGAAGCAGCAATTTTTACAGCCAGCGCGTCGAAAAATGGATATAGTAGCTAGGGATGCGTTTATTTGGACAGTTTTGCGGATCATTTCGTATGTGTGGGTTGGATACAGATCATGGTGATACGATTAATATTTGTAATTTCCCAACTGCGAATCAAGTCATTCAGATACTAGTAACATACATTATAAGCTCGATAGAAATAGAACTCCCTCGAAAACGCATTATTGCACTTTTACATTGTCCTAACCAGAGACAATATTGCACCATCCAAATCACCTTTTGTACATTATTAGTAGAAAATCAGGCATCACGAGTAGAAAATAAACAACACATGGCTTTCTACATGTTGTATGGTTTTCATGTTTGCTCAAGTTAAAGCCAAAAGTAGTACCAAAGTAAAAGAAAGGTTCTGGGCTAGAATCTGGAATCCCAATGATGCATTTGAAGATAAAAGACACCACTGAGCTAACTGTCTACCCTAGAATGACTTAAGACGAGGTCAAAAGTCTAAGCACGCCTAGTTCGTGCGTACAATCCATAACCTACGACTGCTGCGTGGAAAATTTAATTGTTATATTTTTTAAGCAGGATAATTGCATCAATAGAAAAGCTTGTGCAAAAATAAATGTAGAACAAAACTATGAACGTTACAACCAGATCGAAGATATACAAAATGAAAGGTACAATAATTGCTATGAATCTTGTAGAGAGCCAAAAATTAACCTCCCGTTACAGGCCAATCATAAGATGTATTATCACTAGCCGACCATGTCGCGATTGCAAGGGACCTAGCCAACCTAACTTTCCTTAGGTTGGGTGATAGAACGAGTTGATGTCGTATGTCTGTTTCTAAATACTATCTCTATATAAAGACTAGAGATATTCTAAAAAAATATAAGTGATAGACAATCTTTATCTTCTAAGTGTTTGAGGTAAAGTCTGTCTTTAAATACTATCTCTATATAAAGACTAGAGATATCCCAATAAAACATAAGTGATAGACAATAAGTCACAAGATAATCCCTCTCTCTATAGCACTCTCTCTAGAGCAATCACCAAGCTCTAGGATTTGATTCGTGGAAGAAGAACTCGACTCTAGTAGCCATTTTCGTACCTATGAAAAAGATCAAGCGTGTTGAAGGTTCGTAACAACAAGGATCCATTGTAGGAAAATTCGGAGACTTCATGCGGTATGTTTGCGAACTCACTTCGTATTACGTGGTAGTCCATTAATTATTTTAATTTTAACATTAGTATCAGAGCATGATTACTTATTGAGTCACCTTTAACATACTAGAGTAAATTATGTGCATGTGTGCGATTTTTTCCGGATACATGAATGAGACCCATTATTAAAATTCAAATTTTTTTAGCATGTTTTTCTGAACATAATTATATGGTTTTGTTCTCCTATGGTTCAGGATGAACTCCGTAAATTTTCGTGATTTTTGGATGCATGGTTTGTGAGAAATCACGATTTTATTTTTCAAGAAAATTATGGTTTTTTCCAGTTTTGGGACTCAAATTCAGAGCATGATATTAAATTTTTATCATGATCGGTTGGTACATAATTAATCTATGTTACATAAGCTTTCCAACGATATATGGCACGTATTATTTGGCCTAAACACGAGAGAGATATGGCCTTAAAAATTTGGCATCGTGACATGGCAGTGGCTGTGAAATTAGGGTTTTAAAGAAGATGATGAATAGTATACCCACGCGCGCCGCGAGCTCAAGCAGAGCTACAGACCCGCGCCACAAGCAAAGTCAGCCATGCACGAGACACACGCGCCAGCCGTGGCTGCCACCACGCGCCTGCACGCGCCACACGCGCTACTCGCGTTGCAGCTTCCACGCATCCCACACGCGCCAGTTCATAGAAAACCCCAGACGCTGCCCCATGCGCACGGCGGCGCGTGGAGGCGCGTGAGGGCCTTTTTTTGGGCCATTTTTCTCACCGCCGGCGAGTGGAGCTCCATCTTGACCGACTGATTTTTTCTATGGTGTTAAAACTTACCTTTATACCCTTTGTGTGTATTCTGTTTAATTTTTAAACGATTTTTTCTATTAAAATTAGCTTTAAAATTTTTTTTTATACACACATAATTTTTTCTTTAATTGCAGAGGGTATATTAGGGATAAATTTACTGTTTGCCAATTTTAAGAATTGATCTCTCATTTTTTGGCCATTTGGAAATATTTTTTGTGGTACTTATGTGGTCCCAAAAATACGAATAATGTGTAAATAATATTTTTACACTTCGTGGGCAAAAATAAATATTTTTTGGAGAGCCATATGACATAGATGAATTATGTTTTATTATTTATCTTGATTAGAGTTATGGTATAAATATGCTTTTGTTGAGATATATTTGTTGGGCTTTTGGCAAGCCCACACCTCTTTAAACCCAATTTCAAGGCCTTTACGCCTGTTTTCCTTAGAGGGAGAATGTGACCTATTCATCCATTTAAATTACCCTTTAACTTGTTATTTGAGCATGCTAGTTTTAGGTTAAATAGATAGATACTAGATTGACATTCTACATAAACTTATGTTTATGTGTTTACTCTTGTTTTAAGAAAATTCTTTTGAGAATAATGTGTTGTGCGGCATCTCCATTTGTTTTATTGGAGTAGTTTGTAGTAGGATTCTCAAAGATGTTGTATTCTACTATTTCCCTGTATATTTCTAGAAAGCCTTGTACGGGGATGTAATTTCACACGCACATTATTCAAGCCAGAATTTTCTTAGCATAAGTTATTAGAATGCCAATAGGGCTCAATGGAGTCCTCGCACACTTTATTGTATGGTACAATTATATTGTTCTAAATTATCATGTGGATGATTTATTACATTGTGGCTTATATGATGATGAAATTTATTGCGAAAAATTACTTGAAAAGTATTTTCCCAACTCACATACATGAGAGATGATTACGAGCTTAGCAAATTTTCGATTTCATGATGTGAGGAAGGATTATGTTTTTCATTTGAATTTTTTAAAATAAAAAGAAGGATGTATAATTAATGTCTTTTTCTTTGCGCAAACTAATGTAGTGAATAGAATGGCCTCCAAGAATGTCATAGCTGATCTCGTTAAGGGTGAGAAACTTAACGGAGATAATTATGATGTTTGGCACAAAAAGATGAAATTCATGCTAAACGAACAAGAGCTCGAGGAGCACTTGACCAAAGAGATGGTCGCGCCCACTGAGGGGCAACCCCTAAGAGACCACACTACCTACCAGAAATGGAATCAGAAAGATCGTAGTGCGCGCTACACCTTGTTGAGCAGCTTGCAACATGATCTAATCGGGAAGTATGATGAACTTTCAACTTGCAAAGCTTTATGGGATCAGCTCAAGTTCTCTTTTGGTGGAACCTCAACTACGCGGCTTCGTAGCCTTGTGATTAAGTTTGAGGAGTACACAAAAGACCATAAGCATACCATGAATGAACATCTAAGGATGATGTCCAATATGATTGGTAAGCTAAGGGATGCTAGCCATGCGCTCATAGATGAGCAGCAAGTCAGAGCTGTCATAAGGTCCCTTCTTGCCTCATGGGCCAATATGAAAAAGATATTGACCCACAGTGAAAACATCAAGAACTTTTCTGATGTTTCACAGCATGTCATCCTTGAGGACGAGACTCGAGATGCTGACAAGACCGTTGTTATGTCGCCCAAGGGGGATCGAGCAATGCAAATGGCAAGCATGGAAGACAAAGTAAGAAAGGTAAGAAAGGCGAGGCTAGCACTTCTGTGCCGAAGGAAGGAAAAATGAAGAAACGTAGGAGAGGAAAACGTGGTGGGAAAAAGGATTTGTCTAAAGTCAAATGCTTCAACTGTCAACTGAAAGGACACTTCGCTCGTGATTGCACTGTGATGGTACTTTCAGAATCTCTCTCAGTTATATGTTTCCTCACATGTGATGGTTGCTATTCCCAACCTGTGTGGTTTGTGGATACGGGTGCAACAAAACATGTAGCACGTGATCTAGAGAGGTTTGTAGATTATCACTGGATTCCAGCGGGTAGCAAGCATATCTTCATGGGAAACAATAGCTTCGAAGAGGTGCTAGGGGTTGGTTCTTACCAGCTCAAGTTGCGCACTGGGCGTACATTGATTCTTGAGGATGTGCGATATGCACCCACTGTTCGGCTTAATCTACTTTCAGTTACTGCTTTATTAGACAGTGGTTTTTCCCTTTTTAGGGGTAATAAGTTGGACATCTTTTTGGATGATGTTTTGTTTGGACATGGTTTTCGCATGGATAGTCTTTTTCAATTGGATTTAATTGATTCTCAGTCCTCTTATTCTTATGTGGTGAATGATAATATTGTGAATGATTCTACCACCTGGCATGCAAGACTGGGCCACATAGGCCAAGATAGGATGACTCATTTGGCTAGAGAAGGCCTTTTGGGCCCACTCGCAAGAGTCAATCTACAAATTTGTGAGGCTTGTTTGGCCGGTAAAGCATGCAGGAAGCCTTTTGGAAAGGCTGTGAGAGCAACTCAACCACTTGAGCTAGTTCACTATGACATATGCGGACCTATGAGTGTAAAGGCACGCCATGACACCTCTTATTTCCTTACACTGATAAACGATTATACGCGATATGGTTATGTGTATCTGATATCTCACCGCTATGAAGCTTTGGACTGTTTCAAATGCTTTGTAGCTGAGGTTGAGAATCAGAAAGAGAAGAATTTAAAACTTTTCACACTGACCGAGAACGCGAATATTTGTCAGATCACTTCAAGAAGTTTTATGAGAAAAAAGGGATACGCAGGCAACTTACTATTCCTAATACTCCACAACAAAATGGCGTTGCGGAAAGAAGGAATAGAACATTGTTAGACATGGTTAGGTCTATGATGGCGCAAGCAAACCTCCCAATATCTTTCTGGGGGGATGCTCTTTTGACTATAGCCTATATACTTAATCGAGTGCCTTCACAATCAGTCAAATCCACCCCATATGAGCTTTGGAATGGCCAAAAGCCAAATTTGGATAACTTGCGCCCATGGGGCTCAGCAGGTTATGTTCACAGTACTTCTCATAAGTATGGAAAACTAGGGCCTAGAGCTAAAAAGAGTATCTTCTTAAGGTATTCTAAAAACTCTAAAGGCTATGTGATGTATGGTGAACATCCAAATGGTGAAAAGACTGAAATAGAGTCTCGTGATGTCGATTTCATAGAGAATGATTTTCCTAGCATTGGAGACGCAAGTAAGAATCTTGACCTCTATGAGTTAGAGGAAGTTGAAGCCACTTTACCATCTCCAAGCGAAGGTGGGGAATTAGTTCTTCATCTTGTTGTCACTGAAGATAGTATAAGTGACCTTCAACCTAGTGGGAGCATCCTAGACAGTGGGAGCACACCATCAGGACCATCAGGTCAACAAGATTCTCAACTGCGTAGAGGTGCACGAGGAAGAGTTCCACGTCATCATTTTGAGATTGACGGTGAAATTCTTATGTGCACTCCAACTGATGAAGATGAGCCCACTTTTGTGGAAGAAGCCTTATCTTCACCTGCTAGTAATGAGTGGATGGCTGTAATGAAAGATGAGTTGAGCTCAATGGAGAAGAATCAGGTCTGGGAGTTGGTTGACCTTCCACCAGGGCACAAGACCGTTGGAAACAAGTGGGTTTTAAAAGTCAAGAGCAAGGCAGATGGGTCAATTGACAAGTATAAGGCACGTCTTGTGGCGAAAGGCTATACCCAACAGCGGGGTATGGACTATGAAGACACATTCTCCCCAGTGGTGAGATTTGCTTTAATTCGCCTGATACTAGCTAGCTATTGTCGCCCAGTAGGATTTAAAACTTTTTCATATGGATGTTAAGACTGCATTTCTCAATGGAGAACTAGACGAAGAGATTTATATGGCTCAACCTGAGGGTTTTGAAGTCAAGGGACATGAGCGCAAAGTTTGCCGGCTCAAACGTTCTATATATGGTCTCAAACAATCGTCTAGGCAGTGGTACTTTAGGTTTCATCATGCCATTACCTCTATAGGTTTTGAAATGATTGAACAAGACCATTGCGTTTACGTAAAACGATCCAAGAAAAATATTCTGATCCTTTCTTTGTATGTGGATGACATTCTTTTAGCTGGGAATGACATGAGTTCCATTGTCGCCACTAAGCAGTGGATGTCCTCAACTTTTGAGATGAAGGACATGGGAGAAGCTAATTATGTGCTCGGGGTTAAAATCATATGTGATCGTCCAAAGAGACTTCTCGGTTTGTCTCAAGAGACATATATCAAGAAGGTCATTGAACGATTTCGTATGCATAACTCAAAACCCATAGACACTCCAATGGACAAGGCGTGTACTTTAAGCACAGACCAATGCCCAAAGAATGATGAGGAAAAGAATCGGATGTCCAAAGTGCCTTACGCGGCTGCAGTTGGGAGTCTGATGTACGCTATGTTGTGTACGCGTCCAGACATCTGCTTTGCCGTTGGAATGGTGAGTCGTTATCAGAGTAATCCTGGACCCGCTCATTGGAATGCGGTGAAGAGGATTCTTCGATACTTATGTGGAACCGCTGATCTCGTCCTGTGTTATCATGGTGGAGACTTGAGATTGAGAGGATACAGCGATGCTGATTGGGGCGCTGATAGAGATGCGGGCATTTCCACTTCAGGTGGAGCTATCTCTTGGTACAGCAAGAAAAAGTCTTGCATCGCCCTATCCACGATGGAGTCGGAGTATGTTGCTTGTTCAGCAGCAGTCCAGGAAACTGTTTGGTTGAGGTCATTCTTACAGGCTCTAGGGGTTACAGCTCATGCAGATGAGTCTGTCATTGTTCACTGTGACAATACAGCTGCCCTAGATTTTGTAAAGGACCCCAAATATCATGGGAAGGCCAAACACATAGGCCTTCGTTATCACTTCATTAGAACTTTAGTTGCGCAAGGAGAGGTGACCATAAAGCATATACCTACTGGCAGAATGGTGGCTGATCCTTTGACCAAGCCTATTGCTAGAGATGTTTTCCTTTCTCACATTAGGAGTATGGGACTACGTAGGTTTGATATGTTTATGGCATCTTATGTACTTGACATTATTTATTACATTAAATTTTTATTCCTTGATTTGAGTTTATTTTGGAATGAATGGATAATCTTTGTGATTACATATACATCCTTGTTGAGAGTGTCACCAGGCTTGAATTGACCCACTCACAATTCACCTTGGCGCTAAGATAGCGAGCAAGATGAGACATAATTGTCTTAGGCGCCAAGTGGGCGAATAAGATGATACAGCTTATAAAGCAAACATGTCGCCTTAGTTGGAGCTAAGATGAGACCTATAAAGTTAGGTCGATCATAGAGTATCTCCACAACTCTATGTAGCCTGTTTACAGCCGAATGTGAGATTTCAGGCAGGCACTATGAGAGTGACTGGGCTGAAAAACTCAGGTTAGGCGCTTGTACAGCGACTAGACTTAGATTCGTATGGCGTATTTTATTATACATTTATGTGACACGCCCTTGCGGGTTACGCCATAGCATGCAAATCATACTGCATGTGCTAAATGCAGACCGACAGTGGGAGTGACGAATGAATCCCTGCTTCGTCACTGTGTGAGCCACTTGGATCGAAATATTTTTGATCCTATATGGTACCCTTTTCACCTTAGACTATGTCATGAAGAGGATACTCAATGTCGCTACTTTAGCATGTACCCTTGGATCATGGATGATGCGGTCTCGCGGGGCATGTCTAGGAAAGCGGTTGGGTCTAATTGGAATGACATGAGGGCTTTGGGAAGAAAGTTCAATATTACATCATGTTGTGTGATTCATAGCCCGGGCGACTTTGTCGATTTTTGTTTCGATATGAGTCATGAATACATAACATATGAGAGGTTTAACACTGCTCACTATGAGGGATTTGAGAGTGTTTAATCTGGTGTAGTTGAACTATCTGGGGTACATACGAGATTTTTTTGGAGTGATGTATTGTGTTAGTTTGGTGATAACTTAATACAATACTCCTCAACTGGACATCCTTTCTCGTAGGTCGCACGTTCCATTTCCTGTATGAGGAGATGAGTGGACAAGAGATAAGGAGGGACTACACGATTTATTTGCCCTGTGTGTGGGCGAGTGGGAGCTGTTAATAAATTGGGTCAGTGGACCCATTATCCGCCCACTAACAGATAATGTGTATTTGTTAGTCTGGATAATTACAGTTATTTAGAGGATATTTATCTCCTAAGTGTTTGAGATAAATACAATATTTATCTCATAAGTGTTTGAGATAAATACATCTTTATCTCCTAAGTGTTTGAGGTAAAGTCTGTCTCTAAATACTATCTCTATATAAAGACTAGAGATATCTCAATAAAACATAAGTGATAGACAATAAGTCACAAGACAATCCCTCTCTCTATAGCACTCTCTCTAGAGCAATCACCAAGCTCTAGGATTTGGTTCGTGGACGAAGAACTCGACTCTAGTAGCCGTTTTCGTACCTGCGAAAAAGATCAAGCATGTTAGAGGTTCATAACAACAAGGATCTATTGTTGGAAAATTCGGAGACTTCCTACGGTATGTTTCCGAACCCACTGCGTGTTACGTGGTAGTGCATTAATTGTTTTAATTTCAACACTAACTATATACAAATACCTAGAGAATCGATACATAGATTCAAAGGGAGACCATTATTTCTGAGTCAAGATCTGTTAGGAGTATAAAAAATGAAGGAGGACCATAGTATTTTTAGGTTAAATTAAATTGGCTTTGAAGTCGGAAGTATAAAAGAAGATTTCAATGGTATTCATCCTAGCTTGGTTCAAATGATGTCCTTCCGATGTTTACAAATAAGTTACGTACTGACCAATAATTATTACGTAAATAGATGGAATTTGGACCTAATGAAGAAATCTAAGACAACAAGCAATCAAAACAAAGATATTCGGTCGTTCGTTTAAGGAAAATTTTCAAGTCAAATGCACACTAAGAAAAGCAAGGATATTCTAAGAAGAGATGAGATATTGGCTCAATACTATAACCACAAAAGTCACACAAAGTGGTATTACTAACTCTTAAGTGATTAATGGAGTTATGCAAAAAGGAAAAACTCTACTTAGAAGATATTGCGCAAGGAGCACATGGACTGTGAAGGTTAATTGTACAGAAACAAAATGGAGTATAAAAGATGAAGAAGGACCGAGGACCATAGTTGTTTAAAGTACTGATTACATTGGCTCTGAAGTCGGAAGTTTGAAAGAAGACTTCGGTGGTATTCGTCCTAGATTGGTTCAAATGATCTCATTCCGATGTTCACAAATAAGTTATAGACCAATAAATATTCTGTGAAGAGATGGAATTTGGACGGAATGAAGAAACCTGAGATAACAAGCAATCAAGACAAAGATATTCGGTCATTCGCGTGAGGAAAATTTCTAAAGTCGAATGCAGATCGAAGAAAGTAAGGGTCTTCTAAGAAGTGATGAGAAATTGGCTCAATACCATAGCTACAAAAGTCACACAAAGTGCTATTACTAATTCTTAAGCAATAAAGGGAGTTATGCAAAAAAGAAAAACTCTACTATGGAGGTATTGCACAAGGAGCTCTGGATTGTGAAGATTAATTGTACAGAGACAAAATGGAGTATAAAAATGAAGGGGGACCGAGGACCATAGTTGTTTAATGGATTAATTAAATTGGCTCTGAAGTAGGAAGTTTGAAAGAAGACTTCAGTGGTATTCGTCCTAGCTTGGTTCACAATCTCATTCTGACGTTTACAAATAAGTTACAGAGCAATAATTATTGTGTGAACGGATGGAATTTGGACCAAATGAAGAAATCTAAGACAACAAGCAATCAAGACAAAGATATTCAGTCGTTCGCTTGAGGAAAATTTTTAAAGTCGAATGCACACTAAAGAAAGCAAGGGTCTTCTAAGAAGAGATGAGAAATTGCCGCAATACTATAATCACAAATGTCACACAAAGTGCTATTACAAATTTTTAAGTGATAAAGAGAGTTATGCAAAAAGGAAAACTCTACTAAGGAGATATTGAAAGAGGAGCACTTGGATTGTAAAAGTTAATTGTATAGAGACAAAATGGTATTCAGAAGGAGTGGATGTTTCTGAATTAAAATGTTCGAGGGCGATCTTTTAATAGTGAACTTCACAAGCTTAATGGATAAAGAATCTCTAAAAATTTCCAGTTAAATTTAAGACCTTCGTTCGTTGAAAGCAAGTCTTTTAGATTTGCACGTAATAAATATATAGCCAGTAAACTTGGATAGTGTTCTGATCACTGTTTTGACCTTTAAGTTTTGTTGCCAATATCCATTGGCCTTTAATTTTTGTTAGCAATCTCCATTGACCTTTAAGTTTGCTACCTCAATCACTTCAAGCTGATTATACTTGTAAGCTTCGATAACTCTGTGGAGCTAATTATATTTCCATAAAAAAATCAGTGTTCCATTTTTCACTTGCTGCCGTTTTTCTCGAAAAATAGACTCCCTTCTTGGCAATAATTCATCACCATGGCAAGAAAAAGGGCCTTTACTGGGGGAATTCACATATTAATTGCGTGTACAACATTTATTTGTGAAGAAACACTACAACGGACGTTCATTGATTAATTCAGGATTTTCCAGTTGATGTTGGTTAACAAAGAAGCAATAGAAGCACGTTATGCTGGATCCAGAACCTCCTTCATTCTTAAGCCCACACAAACATTGCATGATTATCCATGTATTCCTTTATATAGTGGGTTGTCATTGTCCATGTTCTATAGGTTGGCGGGCAAGATAGCGTTTTTTTTTTTTTTGGAAGTGAATGGGGTAGATGATTGGGAGATTTTAAAATCAAAAAGTAATTTGATTCTTCTATCCATGATGGATGGACGGTTGTATGGCGCTGTCAGCGATGGCAAGGGATCAACTTCCACATATGTTCGTCTACCTTTTTGAGGTGGCTGGCCCCTATTATTTTATTTTTTCTAATGAACTTTGTCGTCCGCCACATTATGGAGCAGACGTCAGTTCAATAATTGGACACACAATGGAAAATTTTAAAAAGAAAGTGATAAGGTATCCCGTTGGCTTAAGTTGCCAGCGTTATAATTTGATTAGTACATTCTCGTATATACATATATATATATATATATGTAGATGTATGATTGTATATATATGTGTGTGTGAATATATATACATGCACACACAAACATTTGTGTGTGCATGTGTGTATATGTGAACGCGTGCGCCAGAATACAATATATAAATTAAAAGCACGGATAAATGACTCTTTTTTTTTCTTTTTCCTCGAAATGCCCTTTTCAAATTGAAGTCTTCATAAATATTGTGAGTGATTAGGGGTTTTGACTTACAACTTTTATTTTTTCCCCATAAAATACATTTTTTAGATTAGAGTGTCACTGAAAAATAAGGGTCTTTTGACTTCTCGCAAGACATGAAGCTTCTCTTGAAATATTTTTATTACAAATAATGCTTCTATTAGAGTTAAGGAAGGAACCGGGGGGGGGGGGGGGGGGGGGTTGTCATAATGAAAATAGAGAAAATCCTATAAAAGCGCTATAAATATCCCTTCAATTACTGTTGTATACTATCTGAACATTAATACTCGAAAAACCATACAAAAACCTACTTGCACTCACATTAGGAGTAAACTACTGTATAGCTGCTACATCTTCTTTATCAAATTTGATTAGAGAAAACAATTTGCATATAACGAAGTTTTCTATAACCTTTGAATTTTTGTGCATGTATAAATATATTAGTATCTCAAAACTACCGTAAATTGCAAAACTAATATTTTTTTTTTAGGTTTTTTCTACATACATTTATAATCATGACATTTAAGAATTGCTAGATCGAACCATTCTGTTCTTTAATTTTAATTTGAGCATAAACAATCTTAAGTTCATCTTAGAGTTACTAGAATACCCTTATTTGCATGATACAATGTTCTTCACATGGTTATTGTCATTGTATGCTCTGTCGCCTAGAATACCATATATTTGCATGAAAATACATTTTTTTTTTCTAATGGTTATTGTCGTTGTATATTTTGTTCTTATGGGTGATAAGATTAGCTAAAATCCAAATAACAAAGACTCCAATTTAGTCGAGGCTAAATGACTAATGGATGATTTTAAATGTTGTAAATGATGACATTTCTAATTTTAGTGAATATATGCTTGACGGAAAAGGGCCAAAACACTTGAACTAAATGTTAGAAAATTTAGGAAGATCTTTGAAAGCTACAATTACTATATTTATTTCCTAAGCTTTTGAGTTTTTATACTTGCCTTGCCAGGTCTGTGTATTCAACTGATTCTTTATTTTCCAAATTCATCAATTGAGCTCCTAAAGTCCTTCCCTTCAACAAATTTTTTTGTACATATTAGTCTTAACTCTTTCCTATCAGACACTTCACTTTTTACAATCCTTTTTGGGCTACAAATTTTGAAATCTTGTGGATAACACTTAGTTATAAATCAAACTTCTTCTTAGTTCCTAACTTTTATCAGACTTCCCAGACTTAGTTACATGTGATACAATTGTCTTACAAGAGATTGGACAACTCCAATGCATACACTTCAAATTACATTTTATGTGTGTGAAGCTGTCTCTAGAATACTTTCTTCACCTTCGCTACTGCAATGTCAAACTTGTGTTGATTGGTGAAAATTAAATATTGTGGAAGATGTTTGAAGCTGATAACAATGTCAGTATACTTTTGGGTAACAAGATGTTTTATGAAAATAGTTAGGATTCTCTTTGGTGGCAACTTGATGTTTTATACGTCAGCTGAGTGCACGACATTTTTTTTTTACAAATGAGGGAAATATTTAACACTGAAAATTTTCTTTCTTATAGTAGCATAATACAATTTTCACTCATTCAGCGCTAATAACACCACTGACAAAAGAAACTAAAATGGTAAGTAGTAAAACATATTATTGGTAATTGGCAATGGCAATTCGCATTTGAAAATAAGACTAAATTTTTTACAATGTGCTTTTTGAGCTCTGAATCTTTGATTAGCAGTTCACAATTGATTTATATATGATGGTTCATTAAGATAGTCATACTAAACAAGTTTAATTGTGTTTTCATCTAAGGTCTATAATATTTTTGTTTCGAATACCACACACACACACATCAAATATGCCCCCTTATCCGTTTGATTATTTGGCGAAGAGTAAAGCAGATATATCCCCAAATCCCTAAATTGTCAACTCTTCTTCTTTCTTCAACATCTTTTTCTTACCTCTCTCTTGAGCTCCACTTGCCTCTGTTTTCGGCCTCCCTTCAAGCTCTTCAAGTTTGAAGCTTCAAGCTTCACTCAAGCAAGATAAGTTGGTGATCTCAATGGCTTATTGGTGCATATGTAGCTTTTTTTTTAAAGTTTATATTTTTTTATGGGTAGCATGGTGAAGTTTATATGTCTTAATGGGTAGCATGGTGAAGTTTATAGAAACGTTTTTGAGATTATGTTTATTGTATTTGGCATGCTAAATTAGTCTACTTATTTTTTAATTTTTATTTGTTATGTTTAAGACATTATAATTTTATAATTAATTTGCATGACTAAAAAATGCTACAACTTGATACTTAAACCTAAGTTATTTCTGCATAAGTCTTATTTCATAATGTCCGATTTTTTGTCAAGCTCAAACACACCAGTAGATACTAGTGATCTTATATAGGGCAAACGTTTTGAACATTGAAAGAAGTCAAAGAACGTTTTTGAGTGTATTCATTGAGGATTGATTTTGGCTTTAGGATCAACACAACTAGAACAAATATCATAGCAAGGAAAATAGACTCACATTTATATGAGTGTCATAGGAGTAGACACCCATTGCAAAACGAGAAGCATGTAGGTGATGATGAAATGGGATATGTGCCCCGCAGAGGGGACTTCTTTGCGTCATAAATTTTTAGGCCAAGATGTTCGTAAAGCATAAACTCAAAAAAGATCATTGGGTTTTTATTAGGTTGGAATTGGCTTAAAATCACCCGTTAGTAATGCCTTCAAAGATGAGTCATATGCATCAACACAAGAGGATGAATAATGTCGCAAGGAGTTTGATTCACACATTGAGTGCAACACGGATAGGACCTACCAACATTGTTAATCTTCTTGTTGAACAGTCTGAGGGAATTCAAAACTTGAATTTCAATGCAACATATGTTCATAAAGCAGTCCAAACCCAAGACGCATTTGACACCAATGATGTTCAATCTACAATCAGCCTATTGAAGCGAATGGAAATAAACAACCGCAGTTTACATCTAACTTTAGTCTTGACGACGAGTATTGGTTTACGGCAATTCTTTCGGTTGACAGGCGTTCTAGACATGCATATCAGAATTTTGGAGATGTTGTGACTTTTGACATCATCTACGTACCAATAAGTATTCGATGCCTTTCGCTCCCTTCACCAGTGTTAATCACCACTATCGCTCCATCTTGTTTGGGTTCGCATTGTTAAGGGACGAGAGCAAGTTCTTTTGTATGGTTGTTTTAGACGTAGTTTGAAGTGATGAACAACAAAGCACCGAATGTTATCATCATTAATCATGATTTGGCAATGAAGAATGCCAGTGCTACTATCTTCCTAGAGACTCGAAATTACTTGTGCACTTGGCACATAAAAAGAAATACCCTGAACATCTATATCACATGTATTCAAAGTATCCAAACTTTGAACGAGATTTTGGTAGGTGCATACGCAAGTAGTTAACGATTGAGGAATTTGGAGAGAGGTAGGAAAAACATGTTGAGGATTACTCATTGGAAGACAACAAGTGGCTCCAATCATTGTATAAACTCAAAAAAAATAAAGGTTGGAATTTATGCAAGAAGCTATTTTTCTACGAACATGAAAACATCGGGTAGGAGTGAGTCAACGAGTGCAATTTTCAATCACTATATAGGTGAAACTACGAGCTGAAGAGTTTTTTCATAAATGCCCAAAAAGCTGTTACACATATATTAGTGAAAGAAAGGGCTGCAGATTTTGCAAACACGTACAAACAAAGAAGAAAACTGCTTGGCACCCCGCTGGAGGTGAACGGTGCAAAACTCTATACAAAAGAGATGTTCAGACAATATTAAATAGAGCTACAGAAATTGGAACGATACAGTATAAACAAGGTGACCGCAAAGATCACACGTGAATACAAAGTTTATTCCTTGACGAACAACCTTACCCCTGAGAAATTGCATAGATGGTATACAATCTACCATGACATAGAGAAGAATACGGTGACCTGTATTTGCATGAAGTTTGAGTTCCACGACATGTTTTGTTGACACGTTCTATGATTTTCACTCGAAATAGTATCAATGAAACCCCTGATGGCTTCGTCTTGCCGCGTTAGACTACGGTTGCAAATAGGTTACATGGTACCTTTGCCTTTTCGGAGCATTTGTATACTGATTTTGAAGAATTGGAGACATTGTGGTATAATCATCTAATGACAATGTTCACCCGTTTGTTTGTAAAAGGATCTGCTACAATGGTCAGATGTAAATATCTTCGCGCTAGAACAAGATCTCATTGTCGACCAGTTGTAGTAGCTTCAACTAGCAATGTGACTGACACTGAAGGCATTTGTACATAGAGATTAGAAGAAGATGATCCGGTTGAGGAGGAAGGCAATGTTATCCGACCTTTGGACCCAATTATATGGCAAATGAAAGACTGCAAGAGATCTACATGGATGAAGAGCTCTATTGATGAAACAATTGTACCTAAGAAGCCGAGAAAGTGTGCATTGTCCAATACAATAATCAACCATGACAAACGGAAACATTACAAGGCAATGGAGATAAGTCAAGAGGGTTTGTCACACGAGAAAGATGATGATGTCGAAGATGATGAAATGGACCTTTAGTCTATGGACTTTGTATTTGAATTATGAACTTTGTAATAATCTTTTTTTGTGTTAAAATTTAATTTAGATGTAATGATGGGTTATCACAAATTTTATTTTTTACATCTGAATTTTAATGTATTATTGCAGTGACCAATTTGTGGTATTTTTGGTAAGAGTTATGTATGAGCAGGTTAACTGACCATGCTGAACTATCAAGCCTAAATAAAAAAATTTTGTCTTACCGTCCACTACATAATGTAGCAGACGAGGGGATAAAGACTTTGTACTCCAACACTTAGAACAATTTTGGGGTTCTTGGTATCAACACCTAGATAGAAAAAAAGAACCCCAAAAAAGCATTGTGTTGCACCGTTATGTGGCAAACGAGGGGACAATGTCTTGGCAGTCTAACTCTAAAAAAGCATTATGTTGGACAGTCCACTACATTAGGGCAGAAAATATCCACTCCAACACTGAGAAAAATTTCAGGGTTCTTGGTCCCAATACTTAGACAAAATAATGACCCCCAAAAAAGCAGTTGGTTGCGCCGTCCGCTACATTATGTAGTGGACAAGAAGACAGAAACTATGAATTCTATTCCACTCAATGTCTGCTACGTTATGTAGCAGACGAGGGGATAGAAACTACCCACTCCAACACTTAGAAAATATTTTTGCTTCTTGGTCCCAACATTTGGACAGAAAAAAGACCCCCCAAAAAACCATTTTGTCCCATGGTCTGCTACATTAGACGGTGGGATGGAAACTTAGCACAATGCCCTGCTATCTACTACATAATGTGGTGGACGGTAAAGTAGCCCTTAAAACCTATTTTGCCTTATTTTAACCCACCATCAACCTTTTTCGACTATATTGGCCTCACATCCCATTCAGAGCTCAGGTGAACAACTCTAACTATATTCATTATTTTTTTTCTCATTTTGAATTTTTTGATAAGGATGACGTATCAGGGGAGGTACCACACTTAGCTGTAGTCTCTAGATAGCCCCCATCACTTGGTTACATTTTTTGCACTGTGTCTTATTTGCTAGATCTTTTAGAGTAGCCATCAGACCAGAATCACCAAATTTAGTTGATTCCCCAAACTCGATGTGTTGTTGAATTATTACAAGCACTCGAGTGGACTATGGTAATTCACAGTAAAAAAAGACTGGTCTTTTGAGTCACCATCTTATTTTTAAGGATGATTAAACATAACTAACAAGAAAATAAGAAAGCCCTATACGGACTCTGAATATCCAATAAATCCGTTTGATTTAAGAAACCATAGATTAGAGCTCAGGATCTTCTATGCGAGGGAAGGTGTTAGACACCTCATCAAATCCTAAAACAGACTCTATTCTTTTTAATGATTCTTAATGATATTTTATCCTTAACAAAAATAAAAAAAAGAACAACTCCTAAGTTAATCCTTATCCTTGGTTTAAACTCAATAGTGGAGTTGAGTGGCCTACGTATCCTATCAGACAAACCAAGATCAAGACCTCGTAGTTTCGACCTAAGCGGAGCCAACCAAATTCTCGATTTATGGTTTTGAAAAACTCTTTCCAATTAATTCTTCTAGTTGAACACTAGAAAACTGTTTCTTTAATTCCTTTCATGGGCCAAATTTGTTCGTGGAGAGGGGATTCTACTCTAATCGATTCTATGAAAAATAAAAGATAAAGGTAGAAAGGTGTACCTTTAATTAGATCGTGTGGCTGTATAATGTAAGTTGATCTGGTGTTGAAAACCATTCTTGCCCATTACAAAATCATTATTTTGGCTCTGAAGAAGACCTCAGATGGATCTATCTTCTATTACGAAGTTATATATCTTCAAACACAGAATTTATGCTTTGTATCACCTAAATCAGATGTAGTATGGGCAATCTAGTTCTGTTTGAAGTTGCAGTATGTACTGGATGCGGGAAGTCAGGAATTTTAGTCTAATCAATCTTTTCTTGCTAGACTCTCACTCGCTGAAAACTAGCCTCTAGGGTATTCATTCCCTAACTTTTGCCCCTTTAGGGAGGCCAAGGGCTATTTATAAAGAGATCTCGGGAGCAGAAAAATTATAAAAGGAGATTAATTAGCAATCCCTATCCCAGAAAGAGATAAAACTAAAAGACCAAAATGACCAAAATGCCCAAGATACCCTTACTGACCAGTACATATACTCATTTAAAGAGAACTAGCCAGTTTATAAGAAAATTGATTGCTACTCTTTTTCCTCCTTAATTACTACTAAGCCATTTTCAAGAAGGAAAAGACTATGTTCTAAAGGTTAGATGAAATCACGACAGAAACCCAAATTAAAGAAAATGCCACTACCAGACTCTACCTGGGTATAAATCAAACTGGTTGCACTAAGCAACTAGACTAAAATATTAAATAAAGCCTAAAATAAATATAGAGCCCCTTAGTGGGGAGCTCGCCTACGGCGAACATCACCTCAAATAACACACTTTTATAGAAAAAAACAAGATCAAGACCTCAAGACAGACAAATAACCCCAAGACTTACACAAATATGGGTTGAACCTTTGTAAGGCTTCTTATGTATCCCTTGGAAAGGAATCATGCCAACATATTTCAAATGATTGGTATGTGATCACTACCAAGCATCTCAAGACATCACTGAGCTAGAGCTAAAGAACCCGTGAAAGCGGTTGGTCTTTAAGGGAACACTATGGGCTTTTATCTAAGAGCTAGAACCAACAATGCATGCCGATAATGCATGAAAGTAGCTGGTGGCTTAGATATATGGGAGGCGTACATCTAGATACTAGAGCCAATAGTAACACGTAGACGCAGTTAGTCCTAGACACTTGACTAAATGCCACAGTAGTAATGCGTGAAAGTGACAAGTCGCTTCTTACATGGAACACTCACATTAAAACAATTGGAGCCAACAACACGTAAAAGTGGCTGGCAGCTTAAATACAAAAGTGCACCCTTTAAAAATCATAGAATTCAAAGTAGTTGTACCCACTCTATTGACAAGTCTATATCTACCCAAAGAGGGGAAGATCACTGAATTATTTGTTACAGAATATCGAACCATGAACGAAGAAAGGCGTGGAGAAAAGCCAATTGACCAGTGGACGTGGTTATTGGCAAGAACTTATTGAATCCATCATTTGGGCTCATAATAAATTAAAATTTGGCCGCAGATGCACCACCCCAGTCATTATTGTTTTCTATTCCAAAAAATATGGGTACGTATATTTCTAGACAGACCAGTTACAGTACGACCTGCAGAAACGTGTATGGTTCGAGGAAAGGATCCCCTGAATATTGGGTAGCTGTTGTTAAACCAGTACTAAGTCATGCAACGGGAAGGTGTTAGGCACCCACCGCACCCTTTCGGTCTCTACTTCATTTTTATTAAATTCTGGCCTTAAGAACACAAAGCATGAAAAACATGATATATCTAACCCTAAATATTTTTTTATTTTTTTGGCTTGAACTCGACAGTAAGGTCGAATAGCCTACGTATCTAATCTGACTAATCTTAATTGAAACTTTCGTAGTTTGACTTTGATCCTACAGGAAAAAGTCTACAATTCGAGACTTAAACTTACACCAAGAAATGTAAAAGTCTCTTTTTAATGTTGTTGAATTTAAATGAGACTACGGGAAGGGGATAAAACTATTAAAAGTACCTTTTGATGTAGCTTTCCTTGAAAGCTCGAGGATGTTCTCCGAATGATCCGCGATGCAAAGACTAGAAAAAGACTTTCATAGAGTGAATATGAATGGCTAATATTCTCGAGAGAGAGCTAACGTATCACTCAGGGTTGCAGAATCTGATACGATTGGCAATGCTAATTATTAGGTTGAAGATAAGTCAAAGTAAATGATAAAACCATATATTGACAAAAGTCAACTACCGGCCGGTTAATTGAAAACTGGCCGGTTCACCCTATTAAGTAAAAATAATTTTTTCCAATTGCTAGGCATTAGCTAACCTTATTTTTTGTAATTATCTTTGAAACTATAATTGGGATGTATCATATTCTAGATATGTCATTTCCTAACCAAAAAAAGAAACAAATTGATTTGATCTCTACATCAAGGATAAATTATGGATTATTTCCCTAGGTCATCTAGACAAACCACTTCAATTATTGTGACAAAATCTAGACTTTGGACTAGACTTTACTTATCGACTGGACTGATGGGCTGGACATGCAACTGGGCAAGACTAATAGACTACATTTGTAACTGGACTTGACTTGGACTATTAAACTAGACGAGACTAAATTAACAACTAGGTCATATTACTAGGCCTAAACTCAATAATGCATTCTAATTAATAATAGAGCCCGTTATTTATTTAATTAAAAATGCTTACAAAAAATTGGGTGTCTATAGAGCCCTTAGGGGATGTAGTGCGCTTGCGGCTGAGCATACCGATAAAATGACAACACATTTTAGAGGTAAAACTACAACAACAAAAAAAAAAACACATGATTCAAAGACAGACTCAAGGACTCACACAGATATGAGATCGAACCTTCGCAAGGTTTGACGTATCCCTAGAAAGAGATTAGACCAATGCAGTCCAGAAAATAGTGCCTTTTTAAAGTCGAAGCCAATAACGCTACAAACGGATTGACATTTAGGCACACGGAAAAGATTTATGCGTGGAAATGAGAGTCGCCAACGCTTGGTAACGATTGGACACTTCAGGTATAGAAGTCAAAACTAACAATGATAAAAGTGGATGGACACTTAAGCACAGACAGAAAACACTCATGTGCGAAAATTGGAGCCAATGACATTCGGAAGCGATTGATTGCTTTGGCACCAAGAGAATGGTGTCTGTAGAGAGAGCGCACGTTAATTTCTTTGGATACGCCAATTGAACTGGAACTGGACTAAGAATAAAACTGGGATAAGAAGGTCTGACATCCTCATATCGACATAGACTGAGGGGTTTTACCCTTTAACAATGGACTTGGAGTGGAACTAGGACTCAAAAAAAGATTGCACGTGACTTTCATGTGCTAAGTTGGACTGAGGGTACAATATTCTTGGACTGGATCTGGACTGGGGAAATGGAAATATATGTCACCATGTATTTACATGAATTGGGGGTTACATACCCTTAGACAAAGACTTTGCCTGGGAAATGCCTGCACCCTACTGAGGTTGCCTACATACCCTCATCCGGAGGGATCATGCCAAAATGTAGTTTGAAATAGGATTTTGAAAAAGCCTATATGTGACTCTCACGTACTGACCAGAAAAGAAGGTCAAATACCCTCGGACTCAAACTAGACCTGGTAAAAGTGAAGATAAGAGCGTGAGTGAAAAGTCACAACAAGAATCCTATTTTATTTTCCTTTTACTGTATTTTTTAATTTTCTTTTTTAAACCAAAAATTCTTGTTGAAGATAGTATAGGGACGAACACTGTTATGCAATAAACTGGACAATGGGAAAATTGTCCCAACTTTCGTGGAAGGAGAATCACAAGTAGCCCCTAGACAAGATGCATACAGACTACACTGACTATGCAATCGAATGGGGAGAGAAAGACATTATCACGACTACCATGGGAGGAGACTCATTTAGAGCCCATGGGTGAGCACAAGGCAGACAAATGAGAGGGGACTCCTAGGGAGCCCTTAGACGAAATGTATATGGATAAAAATGGCCATGTAATGGACTGGAGACAGATAGACACTATCACAACTGTAATGAGGAAGGACTCACAGGGACCCCCTAGACCAAAACATGGTTGACTTTGCATAACCTTGATGGAAGGGGATCAGAAAAGAAGCCCCTATTACAACTGTCAGGAAGAGGGACTCATAAGAGGTCCCTAGACCAATAATGCCAACAATGTAGCATAAAAGACGACGTAAGACAAAGGGTCAAATACACGTAGGTACCCTGGAACTACCACAAAGTCTCAATTAAGGGTCCCAAAGTTTAATTTTTACACATAAGGGCCTGTAACTCCAAATTTGCAATAAGTAAGTACATCCGTCCACTTTCTTAACGATTGAGGCTTTTCTGTCAGGGGCATTTTTGGGTTTCCATATTTGGGTGTTTTTCTCTTCTTCTTCTTCTTCTTCTTCATCAAAATTTCACCTCTCTCCTCCCCATCCTCATTTAATCCCTTTCTTTCTCTCTCTTTATTTCCTCCTCTCTTCTTCCCCCTATTTTCTTCGTACTGCTCGAACTGTAGCCCAGGGAAGGGAAGACTGTGATGAGCCAACAGGCGGCGAGGCAAGGGAAAACCACACGGCTGGCAAGAGGCAGGAGCTTTTTGTACAAGGGTTTTGGCTCTTTGAGGAGGGGAAGGAAAAATTGAGACGCCGGTCCCCGATCGTCGGCGACAGGTATGACGATCGTGGTTGATGCCGATCGGTCGTCGAAGAAGGTTCAATTGAAGTGGCTGGCTTGAATAACCCTTTTCTTTTTGTTGTGTGACGGTAAGCGTGGTGGTGTGGATCTAGTTCCTCACCCACCGTCGTGGGTCCTTTGTGATAGATCGGTGGGTGGCATCAGTCACCACCTGTGGTTGTTGTCGATCGTGGCAGTGGTGTGGCCCTAGTGGAAGTTGACGACAGATCTACGCGTGAGAAGAATTGAGCCATCGACAATATGCCTCTGATGATCTGAACGAAGATCTGTATCGTCCTCGGTACGTAGGCTATACTTGTATCGTCCTCAGCGCGTAGGCCTCCGGCTGAGCCAGCTCGGCCATGGCGTCGCCACCGGCGTCTCTCACCTACTCCTAGTCTAGGTTACGGCTACAGTGCATGTGTCCTCGAGGGAAGCAGATCTCATATGTTGTGTGTCTTTGTTACATCTGACGAAGTTGTGGTCAAGGTGGTGATGGTAGTGCTGTGATGATGCGGCAGGTAAAGCCGTGGTGATTTTGGGTGAATTTAGTGAGGTTGCAGGTTATTAAGACTTGGTCTCTTCGTCTCTTTTTGTTACCGATTTTCTTTCCACTTTGCCATTCAGTAGCGACGCCACTGGGATCTGCTGTCGACTAGTGTGGCTGTTGCCACTGTCTGTGGTTTCTTGTCCTTATGGGGTGAGGGGGTGGTTGTTGCTACCGCCGATGGTTTCTTCTTCTTAAGGAAGAAGAAGTGAAAACTTAAAAAAGAAAAGAAGAAAAACATCCAAATATGGAAACCCAAAAATGTCCCTGACGGAAAAGCCTCAATCGTTAAGAAAGTGGACGGATGTACTTACTTATTGCAAATTTGGAGTTACAGGCCCTTATGTGTAAAAATTAAACTTTGGGACCCTTAATTGAGACTTTGTGATAATTTCAGGGTACCTACGTGTATTTGACCCTAAGACAAATATTGTCCTGACTGTCACGATAGGAGATCCACATGGAGCCCCTTGACAAAAATGCAATTAGAGTTAACCCCAATGAAACTACAGCAAAAAGGGAATCCGATGGGAAAGTCCCTTGAAGACATAAACAAAGAAGAACATATGACTAAGCTGATATCCTTTCACAGTTCGAGAGCGTCTTGAAATTAAAAATCACTTTGATTGCCAATATGATGAATCGACCATTCAATTTGAGATTTTTTTCTTTTGTGTTTTAGAATTTTAGGCAACGATGCCCCACTCTATTGTCATGTCTATCTCTTCCCAAAGAGGGAAATACCACTGAAGTTTATTGACCAAAAACATTTCAATTCTTTATCACCGAATGCTATTCAACCTTAGAGAAGACGTTGGTTCTTAACTTTAACACACGAGTTTGAATCTTCACGACTACCAAGAAAAGGTTGGGCCCAAAAGGTGGATATAGTGAGGATGTATGGAAATGGTAGTGTATAAACTATGAGGCTGATGTGTAAGCAATGGAAGTGTATAAGTTGTGAGGTTGATGGGATCTTGCTCCATGATTAGCCAAAAGATCAACGTACATGACTATCAAGTGCGTGATAGGAAGGCACAAGATAAAGTCATAAGGCTTTCATATAATCATTGAAGTGGTGGAAAATATATCAAACTATCATACAAAGCATGGTTGTTGTATAGGCTAAGGTAGGCAAGATAGGTCATAAAAAATTGTGGGTCCTCATCAGGCCACAAGGAGGTGAACATGTCAAGTTCGAGAGATCATGAACTGAAGGGTCACCAAGTATGCCATAGGGAGGTGAACATATCACATCATAATATAGCATGGTC
This sequence comes from Escallonia herrerae, assembly GCA_033070095.1. Classification (NCBI taxonomy): domain Eukaryota; kingdom Viridiplantae; phylum Streptophyta; class Magnoliopsida; order Escalloniales; family Escalloniaceae; genus Escallonia; species Escallonia herrerae. Next base: position 905,164 of record JAVXUP010000027.1, on the reverse strand, counting down.
AAAAAAGTGCATAGACCATTATCTTCTTGTTTTTCTCATTTATATATATATTTCATTTTTCTTTTCGACCTCATCAAAAATGTGGCAGAACCTTTGTGTCTCTCTTGAATAAGCATGACCTCAAGGAGGACTTTTTATGGGACACAATGTAGGTTGGTGTGGACTAAGAAACGAATGGTAAATAAGGATGAAGAACCAAAATATGAAACAAAAGTCTCTTGTGTGTGCCCATGGAGACTGAGCCTAAGAGGTAACTAAGCGGCCTGCTTATCTCCATTGGGTGAATCAAGTCGGATGTAGTTTAAACAGGATGTATTGAGTATCATCCTTCAAACTCAAATGAACGGTAATTCTATGTGTTGAATCTCACAACCATTTCCAAATTTTCTATTTTTTTCAACTTTTTTTTTTTACCATTTGTTTCTTCTTTTGAGATCGAACAAATGACCCTCATGATTCCACTCCTCATGTATCTTCAACTCTTTGGTTCCTATTAGGGGGGAACCCTTTCAATGTTGAGTTGACTTTGCAATAGTATTTGTGAGATAGGCACACACAAGGAGACTACCGACCTCAAGGTTTAGGCACAAAAAGCAAGCAAGTGGGGAAAATCTAGTACAGGGTAATCGAGATTATATGTGGTGGCCAAATGATGGCCTCCAATCATTGGCAATGCTTATTTCAAGGAAGACTCGTGCAAATCTACATTCTCTCTCTGTCTCTCTCTCCCTAACTTCTACTTAGATGCCCTTTTCAAGGTTTTTGATATGACGAACTGTTTTCTTCATTTTTTTTCTTTTCGTTTTCCTTTTCAAGATGATTGGTCCAATCTAAGAGAAAGTAAGGGAGCTTTGAATACACCTCATTTTCTTTGAGGACTAAGCTTGCTTTTGGTAAATGAGGGCTTGGCCAAGAAAAGAAGTCAGAACTTTCTCTTGATAATCTCTTAGATTCTGACTCGAATGTTTAAATTCCAAACCAAAATTTTCCATTAGGTTTTCTGACATGAAATTTCAAAGAAAGTGAAATTCTGATATTTAAGCTTGAAAAGTGCAGGGATCACTACCCCTTAAGTGCAAAGAAGAGGTGTCAATGAGATAAACCAGAAGTCTTAATTTCAAAAGCATCTTTTGTACAGTATCCCAAAGTGATTGGTCAATTAAGGATACAACAGGTATGAGATCGAGCAGTTCTCTCTTACTTTGAAAATTGATACGCTCTCGACTTGCTACGGATTGACTCCTAGACTAACTGAAAAGACAAACTCTATTTAACCCAAACCCTAAAAGAGACCTCCTAGAGGTGAAAATTTTCTCTAAATCTTACTTTTTTGTCTCCTTTTTCTTTTTAAAGAATTAAAGGAAAATACGGGATGACTCAATGAAGAAACTAGTAAGACACAATTAAATAATTCCTCTTCGAGCGATCACATTCTCATTTCCAAAAATCACAAAAAAAAGAGTACTTGTACCAAAAATTACAACAACAAAAAAAACTAGGGCGACATAATTGCATGATGCACATACACATTATTTATTTCTTCAATTCATTTGATTTTGATTTTTTGCAATCCTACAAATACGATAAAAAAACATATTATGACTCAACGAAGGAAATAGAACCACACAATTTGGAGAAGCACATAAGCACACCACAGAATAAAATATTAAGCTGGTCAATTTATACCCATATAGAAATTAGACAAAGATTAACCGGCCAGTCAACCGAATGGGTTAACCGTCCAGTCTGGATTTTGGAGAGAGTGTCTAGAAAAGTAGGGTAAACACTAACCATCTAGTTAGCCTTGGGTACTAATCGGCCAATTGGTTAGTGAGTTAGTCATAGATATTTAAAAAATTCTAGGAAGGTTAGGATTCTGACTAACCGTACGGTCATCTTGTGGATTAACCGACTGATTGGTCAGTAGGTCTAGGATTGAAAATATTCTGGAATAGGGAGAGTTTTGACTAACCGTTCGGTCACTCAGGAGGTTGACTGGCCAATTGGTTAGTGGTCTAGGATGTGTTGGAAAAAATTTTATGGAGGCAGGGAAGGTTTTGAATAACCGTCCAGGTTAACCGGCCGGTAAGTCAGTGGGTTGGATGTTTTGGACTTGAAAATTTTTGGGAAGGTCAGGGTTCTAACTAACCATTCGGTAACCTGGTAGGTTAACCAGTCGGTAAGTCAGTGGGTTGGATGTTTTGCACTTGAAATTTCTTGGGAAGGTTAGGGTTCTGACTAACTGTTTGGTGAAATGGTTGGTCAACTGGCCGGTAAGTCAATAGGCTGGATGCAACACCCTCAACTCCGTTGACATTACCTGGCCGAGTTATTGATCATAATCACAATTAACCATGTGCAGAATACATAGCAACTATACCTTCATAGAGCATTAATCACTCCAAAATGCGTCCTTACAAAAATGTTCTTCTAAACATACATCATACTGCATCGGAAGACTTTTGAAGTCCTTGAACAACATAAATACTACCACATAATACACGACTGTAGTCGTGTAGCTCCTTTCGACGTACCCCGTTGCTCAACCTTACCTTACGTTTTCTAACTTGTCTCACCTCACTCAATTTATCACCTTACTCAATGTTTCTAAAATTTGCTTCCTTTCCCTTCCTAGGGTTTTCCTTGGTTAATCTTATAACATCCACAACACAGCATAAGGATTGAGTGCAAATCGCCCTGTAAAGACAACACGAGGAGTATCGTGTATAAGTGATTCAAAAGTCTCAGAAGAATAACAATCATTTCAACGATAACAATAAAACAAGAGTTTACAATAAATTTGAGCATCAACATAATTGTCCACCGATATTTTTATTTCTTCAGATTGAGCGGCTTCAAAGCCCAACAGAACAGCATTATTACCAATCCAGGCTCGGATCTAATTTCAAAGGAGTGCTTCTGGCACTATGCCCCTAATCCTAAACTTTCTTCCCCTCAAAGTGATGTGTTTGTGAGACTCGTCAATGCTAACATCAAGAAACAGAAGAAGGATGTTTCCTAGTTTCGAGCTCACTGATAGTTTATGACCCAGAGTCCTGAAGGGCTTGAGCCCAGTTTAGACCTTTGGGAATATTTTGGCACGTCACTGCACCCTCCAAGCACCTTGTGATTGGAGATTAGCAACCTGCCTTATGATTGGAGATTGGAGATCAGCAACCAGCCTTCACGTTAAGGACGTGTCTGAGGATAGCGAACGCAAGAACACACAGTAAATCCGTCAAATAGCTCTTAAAGCCATATGTAAATAGTCGACAAACGAAGCATTGACCACTAAGCAATCATGTTTATCTGCTTTACGAGATTGAAACCAAATATACTCGGAAGGCGGAACAAAAGCATTGTAGATAATCCTACCACTCCACCCAGTAACCCGAATATGCTGCTGTACGGTACAACAATCAGGAATCCAACCAAAAGGGGTCATGAACACAACCATTGGCAAAAACTGGGTATTTCCACAATCCAAGGTCTTTGGGGAAAACTATCAGCAGAAGGCAATATAGTATGTAAACACCACATTACATGTCTCAATAACAAATGTGCAGCACGCGGTGAATTGAAATCCTACAACACTAACGTATTGGTTATCTAACAAAAATAAACCTTGAGGAAGGGGGGGGGGGCAAACAAAATGCGATCCCAGTAAATTGGGAACTTCACAAGAAACTTTCACATGAGAAGTATGTCAATTCAGTTCATGCATCATACTGTAGGTAACAAAACCAAGATGGCAGTAATCATAAAGGCGAGGACTGGATAATCCACCCTTCAAGCAAGTGTTTGGACAGCTCTGTCGAAACTCTCTTCCGCAGCCGATGCACGTTTTACAAGCACGTGTTCTGGATGTGAGAGTTTTAGTTGGCTGCAAGCATAAAAGAAAATGAAACCGATAAATATCCTCGAAAATTTTGTGATACCATAATGAAAACTTTAAGGACATAAGATGAGTAGAAAATTGTGATTCATTCTAACTCGAGGAATACTATAAAAACAATTAATGAAGTAGAAGAGCACTTGTCGCGCAATTTGCAACAGAGCAGAATACCACTCCATGCAGAATTTTGCAACATCTGCTCACTAATAGAGTGATAGGGTGATGGAAAAGAGATCAGTTAAAATAAATTAAAAAGCCACGGCCAGTAATTGCATTAACAAGTCTTACCAATTCTTTTTATTTTGGTTGTTAAGAGAGTAAAGCATGAACCCAAGCCACATCAAGACTCCTACTAGTCCACTAGTCCATCTTAAGTTGCAATCAACAAGAAGCTATCATTTTCACGAGAGAAGCGAATGCAAGAATTCTCTTCTCTTTCAAACAAGTGGTGTGTTTATGTTGGGGATGCTCACTACCAGGGCCAGGACTAGAGCCGGTTGGGATGGTGCGGGGAATAGTTGAATTTTTACCACGAGCTGGAGATGCCATACGATCTCTCCAAGCATGAGAAATGCATATCCATGTATAAGGAGGTCTTAGGACAAAGGAGTAATTTCTATGTTCAATTCCTAGTGTACTAATAAGCTTAACCCTATATAGTTGTGCAACTTATAATGTCTCCTTTATTCATCAACAAATGGCAGAAAATAAAAGTTAAAAACTATTTAAACCATATAAAGTATTAAACAGAACAAAAAAGTTTGAGAAAAGGATAAAGCTGTGTAGTAGTTTTGCTTTGTTTAATGTTTCTCCACTAATTAAGCCAGTTGAATTTGATGCATCACTTAGACAACTCATCAAGCAGGCTGTATAATTGCACATTACGAAATAATTCTTAAACTATTCCAATTCCGAAAATGTTTTCATGCCATATTTTACACGTGTGAATGTGTCTGTGTGTGTACATACATATGTATGTAAGCATGCAAAATAGGAAGAAATTGAAAGGTACTCTGGCATTCTACAATAGATTATTTACCTTAAATAGCGTGAAGACTGTTTCCCAAGATGAAGACTGCATACAACCAAATTTGCCAGTGTCTCTGGATCCTTAGCATCCTGTATCCACCAGCAATATTCAAAATCCAGATCCATATGGTAAATTGTTGTTAGAAACATGCCAATTGCATGTACTTGTTGCATTTCATCGATAAAAGGAGTGTGAGGGTGCGTTAAGGGACATCTAGGTAGATAAAGAACATCAAGAAGAGGCAAATGAAAAGAATATAGACTATTTGCCTTGTTTAGTGCTTCAAGTAATAGTGATTCAGCTTCATCAATTTTTTCCATGTGCAGGCAGCATACAGCCTTCCCATTGAGGATCAAACTAGTCATCTGGTACTTCTCAGAGAAATCTTGGAAGATGAGAGATGCTTCTTGTATCTTTGAACCACCCTGAATTTCAGAGCAATGTAAAATTGAAGAAATTGAAAACTTCTTACCATTAACAAGTAATACGGGAAGAAAGAATGTGTACCACAGCCAAATTTAGCCATGCATTTGCAAGTTGAGTAAGTGTATGGTCCTCGTCAATCTGTTGCATGATCCTCAACTGTTTCTCTGCATAATCTGATCGGTGCATCTTTATCAAAATTTGGACGTTCAGTGCGTGCCTGAAAAGGCAGTATAGATGCATCAGACTCGACAAGTACAAGAAAATTTTTCTTTTCATATATTCCATGGTAAAGCGAACTTTATGTGCATTAGGTACGCACCATATACATTTCAAGACAGAACTTCACATTTCACAAGTTTTCACATCACCCACAAGTTTATTCAGAAAGGTTCTGGATTTACGCGTGTCATGTAACGGAGTCTGAGTTTCAGTGACAATGTTTGCTGGCCATAATTATCACTCGGCAACCTACAAGCCTCTTATATCTGAACTTCCCTCCAGACCAATAAGGCCTTGTGTGTCACTCTCTAAGTCTAATGTCTCCAGCCTTTGCTGGTAATCACTTTATAGATTGACAGTTGACATGTTCAGCACATCTATTAAGCATCCTTCTGAACTGTGGAACAAGTATGTTAACACGTGTACCCTGAACATGTTATCCTTCATTTAGCTTCTATGTTTTAAGTGTTGAACTGAGTATTACACAAGCCTATCTTTGTTGTACTTAGCCTACAGTATGCTCAATTATAATGTACATTTGGCCAACACTGCATACTTTATGCTGTACCTCAAGCCAAATTAAGCAGCTCAAAGATGTGTACTCACACAGGGGTTGGCTAAATCAACACAGTTTGTCTATATTCACACCTCCTTGTTGCTAAAACATACATTAACAACAGCTTTGTACATTTAGTAAGGTCGTAGTAAATCCATATTATGCTGTTTTATGTTAATATTAAGCACAAAAGAAAGTGCAGTAATTCATCAAGAAAATGCCCAAAAAAGTGAATTCTATCAAAAAAAGAAAGTAAGTGGATTCATTAAAAAGGGTATATATATGTAATGGACAGTATTGCCAACAATCTTGTATTAACGAAACAACTAATAAGTCATACTAAGTAATATAGTTACATTAGATAAACTGTACTCAAACAGCTTTTAAACTTAAAGACAGTACAGATATGGCATACGTAAAAATGCTGAAGATGGTCAATATGAGAACATTAGCCAGCTGAAGAGGAGGATTTTTTATCTGGACTGATTTGCAGGAAAGTTTAGTAATATCACCCAACCTTGTCTCCATCGAATTATTTCTGACACACCTTTTCATTTTGAAAATATGTGCGGGCCAAACAAAGCTAGGATTACCCTCTGCCACAGCTATTCCACCATCCACCAACAAAGGTGATCTCAGAAAGTGGAATAAAGAAGTGTTAAGGAGAACTGAGTTGAGGATAGCTAGAGTTTTGGCATATATCCAATCCTTGGGTAAGTTGGGAGGGTATTAGAGCTCTTAGCAGGCAGGAGCTCGATCAGCAGTTAAAGTTAACGGCCGGGGCAAATAGACTCTTCTTAGAGGTGGTGTATGGGAGACAGAAACCTAGAAACATTGGGCTCGAAGAGGAATAACGGCCAATTCTCATAAGAGAACTAATCAAATTGGGGCCATCGTGGTTGATGAGGTAATTACTCGACAAAGGGGGAGGTGTCTGACAGTGTTGCAGGAGGATGACCAGTGGAGGCCTTCACTGGATGGCTAGGAGTTGTGTTCTCAGCAAGAAAGAGAAGGAATCAACCGAGGTACTCATCTCAGATGAAAGATTTTAGGTTTTCTGAAGGAGATGACTGAGGACTAGGCCCCTGGCCTAGATGGTTTTGATATAGTATAATTAGAATTTTATTTGTCAGTAGTAGAGAAGGATGTGCTTGCTGTCTTTCTGTCTTTTCATTTGGTATGGTTCCCTTGAAAGATTTTGAATGCTATCTTTGTTCACTTGATTCCAAAGAAAGGGGGTGCGATTGATACCAGAGATTTCAGACCTATGAGCTTGCTGGGAAGTGTCTATAAGCTTGATTGGAAGTGTCTATAAGCAGTTACCTTAGGTGCTTGATATCAGATTGAAGACTCTTGGCTACAGTAATCTCTGAATCCTGCATTAATAGCAAATGAATGCCTTGATTGCCAGAGGAAATCTTGGGTGCCTAAGAGTTTGACATTGATAAAGCCCATGATCATGTTAACTGGGGCTTCCTCTTGAACATGTTGGGCTGACTGGAATTTGGCAGCAAGTGACGGTCTTCGATTGCGATTTGCTTCTCAACTGTAAGGTTCTGTTTTGATAAAGGGTTCTCCTGCTGGCTCTTTTGCTTCCTCAAGGGGCATTCCTGCTCTCTTCTTTATTGTGATTAGGGTCTGTCGACAAAGCTGTAGGGTCTGTTTGACAAAGCTGTAGTTTTTAGTTTTGGGTTTTCTAATAAATAAAAACCAAATCTAGTTGTGGTTTTTATTTTGGACAAAAACTCATAGGCGTTTGATAGAAAGTATCATTTTCAGGTTTCACTTTTTTTTCCCCTTCTTTTCTTTTTTTTTTCTTCTTTCCTTTTTCTTTTTTTCTTTCTTTGATACATCCCTACTCCCCATCCCAACACATGGATAACCCCACCAACCACCACCCATTGCCACCAACCCTCTGCCATGCTCGCCACCAACCACCATCCACTGCCACCACACGCCATAATCACCCAATACCACCACTCAACCACCCGACATCACCACCACCCAAACCCATTGACGAACCGAACTCCACGATGTCATCATGACAGATCCATCACGATTCATTGCAGATCTAGCAAACTTAGAGAGTGATCTAACAGATCTAGCAAACTTTGGTTGGTGGTGGCAGTGATGTCGCGGTGGTGATGGTGGGACGACGGTAATGATGGTGGGTGGAGTTGATCTGTGATGGTGGGGCTGTGATGATGGACAAATCTCTGGTGTGGTGGCGATGGTTGGGCAGGTGAGTCGCGTCCGCAGTGGGATAGAATGGCTGGTGCGGTGGCGGCGGTGGGGCAGTGATGTGAGTGGAAGGGTGGTGGGGTGGCGTTGGTCTCTTTCATGGTGGTGGTGGTGTCTTAAGGTGGGGTGGGTGGGGTTGAGAGGCAAGGGGAGGGGGAGGGCGATGATGTCCATGGTGGCAACGTAGTACCTGCTCCGGTGTTGGTGGTGGTTCTTCTGTGTGGTGGTTTTTTTTTCTTAAATGTAACTCAATTTTTGCTTCTAATGAAATTCGAAAGTTGGATCTCAAAACAAAAACCAAAACTAAAAACTGAAAACTCAAAAATGAAATTTTCAAAAATAGCTGCGTTTCAAAAACTGGTTTACAAAACGGAAGGGAAACAAAACAAAAACGGTCTGCTAAACGTGTTTTTTCCTTCCAGTTTACAAAACTGAAAAGAAAAAACATTGCGAAACGCTGCCTTAGTTGTCAGTTTTTAGTTTTAATAGGGCAGAGGCTAGAGTTTTATTCAGTGGATTCATGGCAACAGCTAATGTTGACTCCAGTCTGGCTATGTCTCATCTTCTCTTCGACGATGATACCATCCTTGTTTGTGATGCTAACGAGTATCAGTTTTGTCATCTTAGGTTGGTATTTGTTGTCTCAAGCCTGTTTTGGTAACAAGGAGTCCTGGTAACAACCAAAGTCTATAACTGAAAACCCACAAGCAAAGATTCAAGGGCCCAAGTTCTGATATGGTAGTCCCAAGATGGAAAGAAATTTCATTGGAATATTCTGGATTTATTTTCATGCTATGAAGCACGGACACGGGTGCGGGTGCTGATACGACACAGGTGTGGATACGCGGTTGTGGCATTTTTGAACATTTTAGGATACGGGTGCGGTAGGATATGGCAGATTTTATAAAAAAAAAATTAACTGTATACACTTAGTACTGAATTTCTAAACAATTTGAATTTTTAATATGTATTAGATATATGGAAAAAACAAAAATATTCCAACTAAATTAATGAGAGTTTGTTAGGTTTAGTGGGATGCTTCTTGAATTTTGAAGTTCTCAACCAAATTAGTGATAGTATGTTAAGTTTGGCTGTTTTGTAAATATTAAAATTGTATAACTGAATGCAATGAAGTTTGTATGTGTACTACTTTTCTTTCTTTGAAGTATTGGGGCTAATTTTAACTAATAAGTTATAAGTTAATAAGTGGGTACAAAAATGAAATAGCAAAAGTCCAAAGTCAACCATTATCTAATAACTTCCAGCCACATCGATAACATCGGTATACATGGGTTTCTAATGTTCTTCTTCCCGCCAAAGCGCTGCACGCTGCAGCACCGCACTTGTTTTGCCAGTGAGATCTTCTTCTCCTTCTCCTTCTCCTTCTGCTGCTTCTTCTCTCCGATCTCCTCTCTCCTCTCAGATTCCTTGTCGATGGTCGCCAGTGGTCGCTGGAGTCACCAGTGGTCACAAATCTGCATAGTGGTCACAGATCGCCAGTGGTCACAGGTCGGATACGTACCCATGCCGCACCCAGTAGTTAAGAAATTAAAAAAATAAATCAATAAAATCGGACATGCATCTACGCTGCACCCGCACCCGACGTGTACCCGATGCAGGTGCTTCACCCCAAGTGCCGCACTGGTGCTTCATAGTTTCCATGTAACTCTGTTTGAGTTTGCTGCTGTTTTCACCTTTACATGTTGGCTTTTATTAACTGCAGTATTTATTTTGCACATCTCTGGAGGCAAAATTTCTGAAATCTTGGCAGGAAATAGGTAGAAACTTCCTAACCTATAATCCCTAGCTTTAAGGGAATTGGACAATATACTCAGGAATGTTGAACCTTCTCTCACTAATCAGCCTGATCAAGTGAAGTGGGACTTACACCCTAGTGGTAACTTTACTATTAATACAGCCTGGAATGCCACTAGAACTACAGCTGCGAAGGCAACATGGTGGAAACTGGTTTGGTTGACTGGGAACATACCAAAGTGCTCAGTGATTTTATGGCTGCTACGTAAAGGAGGTCTTAGAACTAATGACAAACTGAAAGAAATGGAATATCATCCAAGATGATAACTGCCCCCTATGTTCTAAGACTTAGGAAAATATTGATCATCTGTTTGGTCAGTGCCCTTATGTTCAGGAAGTTTGGAAATTGATCTTTGGGAAACTGAAGCTAAATTTCCCTATGCAATCTTGGAAACAGCTATTACAGTATGCCATACAAAACTTGAAGGGAAAAAGCTTTAAAGCTAGGCTTTGTAAGCTTGCTACTGCAGCAACTGTGTACGTCTTTGAACAGAAGCAAGCACCTCCTGAGGGTTGCTTTTATGTTATTCAGCAATGATATGTTTTCGTGTAAGCAGTTGGCATCAAGTCCCTTCAACAGACACCAATAAGGAGCTATGTGAAAGCTTGGGCTTATGCATGTCGGTGCTCAAATGTTAAGGAATGCAGCAAGGGTGCAGGGATGGCAGATCAGAGAATACTGTTTATAGTACTGCATAGAGGCTCATGATGGAGTGTTGTAAATTCATTATGTACAGATTGAGATTTTAATGGAATATATGGACTTTAACAAAATAAATTTGCACATCTACAGAGCTTTGCCTTCCAACCTTAGAACCATAAGCAGCTCCATAATCAGCTTCAGTAATTCTTTCTCCGGTTGTGCCTTTTATTCTAATTCTATATCAGAGTCTGCATGAGTTGGATCCGAATTGCCATTGGATGATCTAGACCTTGTTGGGACTTCTAGTGATTTCGATCATTTTGCATCAATGATGCGGTAGTAAATTGGTAGATAACCAACCACAATCACCACCACCAATCTCTCCTCCCTCCCCCGTGTATTCATATTCTTGTCAAATTAGAGGGATTAGTTACAGATCTAATAAATGGAAGAGAAAGGGTTGACAAAGGAATAAACATATATGAGGAAGCAGAAAAATTATGTTGTGGTTTAGAGGGAGTTTTGATTAGGAAGAGAAAAAGGAGGTCTACGGAGAGATTCGCTTTGGGTGTGTGCGCATATGCATACTTTATCTTTGATGAAGGTGAGGGGACCTTAGTTGCACAAAGCGGGAGCGGGGCCGAGGACGGGGGCAGGAACGTGGGAGCGTAAGCACCTGAAAGAATCTGAGGTTGGGAGCAGCTTGAATAAATACTTGCATAAAAGAGTATTACCATTTGCTGAATATAGTTTACACGAGAGAGAGAGAGAGAGACTTGGGATTGACAAGCTCTGCTCTCTCGAGGAGGGTAGTCAGCAACAACAAACAAGGAAGCTTTATGGAGTTGAAGGAAGAGATAAACAAGGAATTGGGTCAAAAAGGGCTTGATTTTCAGGTACACTCTCACTTGTTCCATGCATCTCCGTTCAGCTGATGGGATCGAGTTCCTATAAGAGCTTGGGACAAGATCCCATGGAGATCCTAACTTGGGATCGTAAAAGCGAGTTTTCAAGAGAGAAGCGTCACCATATAGAGTTTCCTACAACTAAGGAGGGGACCACTCGGCGGTGGAGGTGGAGGTGGAGGTGGAGGTGGAGGAGGGAGGATGTGGTGGAAGACTATGTTACATGGACTCTTCGGTTTTGCGTGAAGTACCCGTGTCGGACACTCGACACTTGGACATGGGTATGGGATATGTGTCCGACACATCTCATAGGATATGCCATTATGATACTATCATATAGTCTTTTGTTTAATTAGTAGTTGCTTTGAGTGGAGATAAGTTGTCAATTAAAACTAAATGCATCACATAAAACACCTTTTTGCCTTCGAAATAACTAAAAAGCAATAATAAATATGAACATTTTGCCGTGTCCCCGTGTCTTGCGTTTTCAAAATTAGACGAGTCCGACACTTGGACACGTATCCGATCCGGACACTCGTACCGAGTCCATGTAACATAGGTGGAAGAGTGGTTGACAGAGATACTGAGATTTCAAAAGAGGAAGAGAAAGAAAAAGAAATAGGTTTTGTCAAATGTGATCGAACTGGCAAGTCTACCCCTTATCTCTAATGGATACCTTCACATCTGTTAATAAGTTCCCAAGATTACATCTAAAGGTAATATTGGGTTTTAGCTGCAACTTTCGGAAAAACACAGGTTTGGAGTGCAACTAAGCCAAAAACTAAGAAAAAGAGATAAATACTAATACTTTAATTGCCCTTACCCATCTCAGGCAGCAAAGGCGCTCGACTCACCAGGCAAGGAGGACTGCTCTTGCAAGGATAGGCCCACGAGGGATTAGATATATTCTCACTTCATTTCAAACTTTGCAATTACTAATTAGGCAGAAAGTGGGGCCTCTATTAAAAACCCTGGGGTGAGCCAAAGAAGAAGTGCCAACTTATGACAAACAATTACACTCTAGTCCAAGCCCTTCGCTATTAGTGACATTATTATTTTTGGATCATGAGGCGATGAAGTATATCAAAGTAGTTGAATAATCGTCACGGAAGATGGATTTCTGTCTTACAAGACTACTGTTTCGTCAATAAACATAAGGCTGGAAATGAGAATAAAGTAACAGATGCCCTTAGCCACGTGGTCTATATATTGTCATCTATAGTGAGTTTTATGTTGCTGGAGCAGAACTTTTCATCTTACTAGAAAAGAAAAAGATTTGGGCGAATAGTTTTCTGGAGGGTATTGCAGATTTAATGTTCGGTGACTGCAACATCGTATTGCACTAAGAAAATGCCGTAGGTACTATATGGAGGTTTCTGTGTTTAGTTATTTTATTCTTCACTAAGTTGAAGGAATCCTAGTCACGCTCCCACCCTGGAATCGTACTCCCGAATCTCACACCTGCTACTGCTCCCACCCCAAAACCCGCTACACTAGTGATGCCCCCGCTTCAAAACCTCGCACCTACTCCCAACCACACTCCGTGCAACTAAGGTTCAACATAGTCTTATGATTCGCAATTTTTTCCAAACTCTGAGCCATGTTCATACTTGAATATAAAACTCCACACTTTCTACATTAATATCAGCATCAGCACCACAACTGCCCAGAGGCTAAGGCCCCAAATAATTTGCATACTCTTCACCTTAGTAAATGATTTCCCATGGGGCATGTGTGACAGTGGTAAGCATGGCCCCACTTTTCATTTCTAAAACAAGTAAGCCACTAGAGAATCCTATAAATCTAAAGAAGTTGGAAGCAACATGTACAGAGGCTGAAAATGGTTCTGATAAAGAGTTCTTACAAGAATATGATGATAATTTGAAGCAAAAGTTTGACTGCTTACAAGGAGAAAAATAGTTTACATGATAGAACATTCGAAGGGAAAGACGGAATTGAAGTTAGAAAGCCACTTTGAATGATAGAAAAACACAATAGGACACTTGTTCGATATAGACGCCGTTACGAAAAATAAGACACTAAAAATTGTGATTTCGTGACGGTTCTTGGGTAATAAGACACAAGCTGATTATATACTTCTAAGCAAGAATAGCATAGTAAAACTATAAGATGCTACACAGATTATAGTTTCAGTAACAAAAATATTAAGTAAGACTCACAGCTCCATTGTACCGCCAACGTTCGTGTGCTTCAGAGCCTCTACATAATCCTTCTCATGCATGAATACAATCCCAGCAATAAGCCGTACGATAGGATTATTGCCATATGCTGGGTCACTCAGATACTCCTGGAGACTCGCTATTGTTGCTTCCTACAGAATCAAGAAGCAAAATTTATAAGCACAAAACTGGTAAGGAAATACCCTCCACTTAGGTAGCGAAAATCGAATACTAAAATCGCAGCTTTCAAAATAAGTATTCACATATATCAGATTAAAAAAAAACCCTACATTTCTGCTCATATTCGGAGAATGTTGAGGATAACAAAGATAAATAGAAGTTTTCATTGCTCAAATCAAGCCAAGTAGCAGTACTCTGCCAAATCAAGACTGAATACGCCAAAAATTTCAAGACCCAAAACCAATACTACTTCCATGCATTTTTCCTCACTATAACAGTACAAAAGTATACAGAAAAGTGGAGTAGGGTCCCAATTTACATTCCTCCGAACAAAACAATAGACAACATTTTATGCACACGCACAACACATACACGTGCACGAGCCTACACACAAAATACTCCAAAATGAGATTTCAGTTCAATACCTATGGAAATCTGCAGACATCACAGATATGATTAAATGCGGTACCAATTCTACTCACTCTCAACAATTACTAAAACAACATGTAAGAGAAAAATGGACTAAGATCTCATATCAAATACCTAAATATAGAAATCAAAATCCAATCAAACGAAGAGCATTTTACCTTATTCTCAGGGCTCGAGAGATACAAAGCGAGCAATTTTACGGCCTGGAGAGCCGTTGCTGCTGTTGATTCAATCTCATTAATAACAAGCTGTACCAATAAAAAAATAAACACAAGATCAGGCATCAAAATATTCATAATTCTCCTGAACAATAGGAACTAGTGGGTATAGATTATTTGAGACCTGGTAACTGCCCAAGGCAATGTAAGATCTGTAAACGAGGGAGTCCCTCTCGATGGACTCTTCCTCGGAGAGATTTGGAATGTCGCTGTTGTTAATTGCCGCCTGGTATGCACCTAAGAAGAAGTTGTTTCTTAGGCCGAATAGCAGGTCTGGTGTCGCCATTGTTTGATAAATCAGATCTCAACAAGCTCGGAGAGAAGAAGAAATACGACCAGAGAGATCGTTTACTTCAAATAATGCTCGTGGGGAGCGTAAAAAGGTGTGACCCAATATAAGTTGGGCCTGTCGAATGAGCCCAATACTAAAGAATATTTTGTCGGTCAGAGTTAGAGTTGTCAAACGGCCCGACCCGGCCCCTTTCTTACCCGGGCTGGCCCGGCCCTGTTTATGAACAGTGAAGGCCTGAACTTTTAGGGCTTAAGGCCTGGACTTGAACCAGGCCAGAATTTCGGAGAAAAAAGCCCGGGTCAGGCCCAGTCTGAAAAAGTCCGGGTTTGGCCCAGTCCGAACCGTGGCCCGGAATTGGCCCCGGTTGGCCCCGGTCTAGCCTGAATCTGGCCCGTTTCTTTACTTTTCAAATTCAATTTTCCCCCCTTTTCCCCCAACGATTTTATTCCCCTTTTTTCCCTAAATTTCACTTTTACCCCCCCCCAACAGCAAAATAACGGTTAGTTTGGGGGGTATTTTGGTCCAAGTTAATTTTTCAATTATTTTAATGTTTTTACACTCTTACCCTCCCCAACAACTATAAACGGATAGTTTTTAGGGGTATTTTGGTCTTTTGTGAATTTCAAAATTCTATAAATTCACACAATTTCTCTCTAATTTTTCACACCAATCTTCTTACTCTCTCTTATATAAACATTTATACATTTCTACAAGCTTTGCTACCCTTGCTAATTACTACTCTTATTTATTAATTAGTAATCTTGCTAATTATTACTATTGTTTACTAATTACTACTCTTGCTAAATTTTAATTACTAATCACTCATCTTATTAATTTGTTACTCTTTAATCATTTTGTCTAGTAATTAGTAATTAGTGAATTTATATTTATCAATTACTATTACTAAATTCTTTTTAATTACTAACTATCTCCAATTTCGAATTACCCTCAGTGATTCATTTATTACTCTTTAATTCTTTTAATTGTTATTTCTAATTACTAATTACCGCTCTTATACTTGTGTATTTAGTTACTCTTACTAATTTTATTTTTCAATCTGGTAAAAAAGTTTAGCGTCAAATATGGCTGGATTACTGAAGAAACTGAAGCGTGGATCATCATCACGAAAAACATCATCATCATCACAAACACCACCACCAGCACGAGCGCCAGCACCACGGCCATCACAAACACCAATCCAAGCACCACCACAACCATTCGTTCCTGGACGAATGAGTACAGGCTGTATGATAGATACCCAAGCCAATTGGGAGTTCAATCAAAACACGCCTGATCAAGACCCCCCGCATTATAGTCAAGGACGCAGCTCGGTTGGCGAAGCTACTACTCCGTGGCATAATCTTAACCCTATGCCTGGTCATGATGAAGAAGGGCCGAGCAATGCCTCCGGTAATGAGCCAGAAGTCCAAAAGGGAAAAAAAGAAAGCCGAGTGTTGGAATCATTTTGATGAAGTTATGGTGCATCCGAAAAGCTCGATGTAAGTACTGTGCTAAATTATTTTCGTCTGGTAGTGGTAATGGACATCTTAACAGGCATTACCCTCAGTGTGCACCTCGACAAGGCCACGTCGAACCTACCCAAACGCAGTTATCTTTTGACGGTAAGTTATTTGTTTATAATCAGCGAGAGCAAAGAGACGGTCTCGCTGAATTTGTTATTCATGATGAACAAGCCTTTTCTTTTGCCGATAATACTAAGCACTCTAGATATATGAATACATACGTTCAACCTTTGTACAAAAAGGTTCATAGAAACACAACTAGATCCGATGCACTCCGACAGTATAATGCTGCTAAAGCACGCTTGATCGATTATTTCGATAATTTTAACGGTAAAGTTAGTCTTACTTCTGATATTTGGCAATCTCCGTTTACTTTTGTTAGTTATACTTGTGTGACGGCCCATTGGATTGATGCCGATTGGATTATGCACAAGAGAATCATCGCTTTCGAGCTCTTTCCTTTTCCGCATGATGGAATGGACATTATATTAAAAGCATGTACCACATTTAAATTAAAGGATAAGATTATGAGTATTAGTTTTGATAATGCTTCTAACAATACAGTTGTTGTTGATGCTTTACAGGAGAGCCTCAAACCTGTACTTTTTGGTAAATTATTTCATGTTCGTTGTGTTTGTCATATAATTAATTTAATTGTTCAAGATGGTTTAGCTGCTGCAGGAGATATTCTTGTCAAAATGAGGGGTATGACGGCGTATGTTAATAGTTCGAGTCCGAGAACACAACAATTTAAAACGTTGTGTGTTGAATATAATATGCCTCGCAGGAGAGCAGTTACAGATGTGGTCCACAGGTGGAACTCTACATACCATATGCTTTTACACATTCTGGCATACAGAGAAGTCTATACGCATTTTCTACTAACCTGTTCCCAGCCGGCTTGCCAACTCAAGAGGAATGGCAGATGGCCACATACCTAGCTGAATTTTTGGAGGTATTTTACACGTCTACCAATTTATTGTCTGGTACGTACTATCCCACCTCTCCTCTCGCTGTAATAGAAATTCTCAAGATGGCTACAATGTTATCAAAATGGAGATATATAGGACCCTTTGAGGAAATAGTAAAAGTGATGGATAAAAAGTTTAATAAATATTGGAGTGAACTGCCTGTTGTTTTTGCTGTTGCTACTTGTTTAGATCCTAGGTTAAAGTTGCATGGCGTGAACGTCTCGATACAAGAGATATCGATATTAATGTGCTACCCAGTAGAGGATACAACCGCACTCACAGCGAAAGTGAGCAAGACATTTGAGGAACTGTTCAACCTCTATCGTAATTCTGCTGACGTGCGCGGACGAGCTTCATCATCGACTGCTGAGAGGTATTATGCGCCATACCTTAAGGGCTTTGAACATCTAGTAGCAAGACAACTACCAGGTGAAGGTACTTCTAATTCGGCAGGTTCGTCAACTTTTTTCTCTTTTAATGAGATTGGTGTATATTCAAATACTGATCATTATGTTGATTTATCAATGCAAGAACAGGTTAATTTTAATTTGTTAAATTTTTGGAAACAAAATCAAAACATGTATAAAACTTTAGCTCAAATTGCACGGGATGTACTGCCAGTGCAAGCCTCCACGGTTGCTTCAGAGTCGGCATTTTCAGCGAGCGGGAGGGTTTTGGATGACAGGAGGAGTCGTCTTAACCCCGAGTCGCTCGAGTACTTGTACCAAAAAATTACAACAACAAAAAAAACTAGGGCGACATAATTGCACGATGCACATACACATTATTTATTTCTTCAATTCATTTGATTTTGATTTTTTGCAATCCTAAAAATACGATAAGAAACATATTATGACTCAACGAAGAAAACAGAACCACACAATCGGGAGAAGCACATAAGCACACCACAGAATAAAATATTAAGCTGGTCAATTTATACCCATATAGAAATTAGACAATGATTAACCGGCCAGTTAACCGAATGGGTTAACCGTCCTGTCTGGATTTTGGGGAGAGTGTCTGGAAAAGTAGGGTAAACACTAACCATCTGGTTAGCCTCGGGGACTAATCGGCCAGTTGGTTAGTGAGTTAGTCATAGATAATTAGAAAATTCTAGGAAGGTTAGGATTCTGACTAACCGTATAGTCATCTTGTGGATTAACCGACTGATTGGTCAGTAGGTCTAGGATTGAAAATATTCTGGAATAGGGAGAGTTTTGACTAACCCTTCGGTCACTTAGGAGGTTGACCGGCCAATTGGTTAGTGGTCTAGGATGTGTTGGAAAAAAATTTATGGAGGCAGGGAAGGTTTTGACTAACCGTCCAGTATCCTGGTGGCTTAACTAGCTGGTAAGTCAGTGGGTTGGATGTTTTAGACTTGAAAATTATTTGGAAGGTCAGGGTTCTAACTAACCATTCGGTAACCTGGTAGGTTAATCGGCCGGTAAGTCAATGGGTTGGATGTTTTGCACTTGAAATTTCTTGGGAAGGTTAGGGCTCTGACTAACTGTTTGGTGACCTGGTTGGTCAACTGGCCGGTAAGTCAATGGGCTAGATGCAACACCCTCAACCGCGTTGACATTACCTGGTCGAGTTATTGATCATAATCACAATTAACCCTGTGTAGAATATAGATCAACTATACCTTCATAGAGCATTAACCACTCCAAAATGCGTCCTTACAAAAATGTTCTTACAAACATACATCATACTGCATCGGAAGACTTTTCAAGTCCTTGAACAACATAAACACTACCACATAATACATAACTGTAGTCGTGTAACTCCTTTCGACGTACCTTTTTGCTCAACCTTACCTTACGTTTTCTAACTTGTCTCACCTCGCTCAATTTATTACCTTGCTCAGTGTTTCTAAAATTTGCTTCCTTTCCCTTCCTAGGGGTTTCCTTAGTCAATCTTATAACATGCACAACACATCATAAGGATTGAGTGCAAATCGCCCTGTAAAGACAACACGAGGAGTATCGTGTACAAGTGATTCAAAAGTTACGAAAGAATAACGATCATCTCAACGATAACAATGAAACAAGAGTTTGTAATAAATTTGAGCATCAACATAATTGTCCACCGATATTTTTATTTCGTCAGACTAAGCGGCTTCAAGGCCCAACAGAACAACATTATTACCAATCCAGGCTCTGATATAATTTCAAAGGAATACTTCAGGCACTATGCCCCTAATCCTAAACTTTCTTCCCCTCAAAGTGATGTGTTTGTGAGACTTATCAATGCTAACATCAAGAAACAGAAGAAAGATGTTTCCTAGTTTCGAGCTCACCTATAGTTTATGACCCAGAGTACGTCCTCAATGGCTTGAGCCCAGTTTAGACCTTTTGTCATATTTTGGCACGTCATTGCACCCTTCAAGCACCTTGTGACTGGAGATCAGCAACCTGCCATGTGATTGGAGATTGGAGATCAGCAACCAGCCTTCACGTTAAGGACGTGTCTGAGGATAGCGAACATAAGAACAGACAGTAAATCCGTCAAATAGCTATGATTGGAGGTAAGATAGACAGTTTATTATAAGAATCCGTGTTGGCAATCCTACCATCACTTTCCCATCGGGCACCACCACCACTTTTCTCCAACCGAACCCCCCATAGCAAACCCCCCCTAACCCCCCTCTTTTTATTCCCCCGCTCTATACCCCTTCGTGCCGAACCCACGACCACTTCCCCGACCACCATAGACGTACCCCAATCGCAACTGCCCTCATCTTTCCTTTCCAAATCCACCACCACTTTCCCTACCAAACCCACCATAACAATCACCCCCCTCTCACCTTTCCTAAATCCACCACCAATTTTTTGCGACCTCCACCAAACTCAGCACAACCGCCACCACCAACACTTTCCCACCATCACTCAACCTACTAGATCCACCACAACTACAATACTCCTCCCCATTTCCCCCATATGGACAACTATTTTTCCCAGTATTCATACTCCCATATGTTGAAGACTCTTGCTACCGCCGGTGGAGGGGGGAGACAAAGGCTTTTGATTATCGGGATGTGTCCTTTGTTAGAAATTGTCAAATTTGCCTTTCAAAATTAAACTGACATCCGAAAAGTTCAAGCTCTAACCGTCAATTGGTTACTAAAGCAGCAATTTAAAAATCCATGGTGGTGGGAACAAAAATAGAGTTTAGAATGCTTCGTACACACAACCCCAAACTATAGAGTTCTATGCACAATTAATTATTGTTGATCCCTCCCTTTCATAATGTTAATCACTTGGAGTTTTTACAAATTGGCTGAAATATGAATTTGGTCCTTTCTGTAGGTCATTTTTTTTTACAAGGCGCTGAGCCAGAGCTAAAGCTGAGAAAAACTCTCAAGTCATTTGGACCCGTCACAATGGATGGCTTGGATCACTCTTTTTTGAAGAAAAAAAATCACAGGTTCTCTACA
Organism: Escallonia herrerae; assembly: GCA_033070095.1. Taxonomy (NCBI): domain Eukaryota; kingdom Viridiplantae; phylum Streptophyta; class Magnoliopsida; order Escalloniales; family Escalloniaceae; genus Escallonia; species Escallonia herrerae. The sequence goes on along the minus strand of JAVXUP010000027.1, from coordinate 884,205 downwards.
AATTAATAATCAATTTGTACATTTAACTAATTTCCAGAATAGTAGTGATGGGTTGAGATTTACAACCTAAATTCATTAGTTGAGTTTTGATGCTTGAGATTGGGATTTCAAAAAATTGAAGGATCATTTTTTTGTTAGTGGACAATTACACATATGTCTGCACCATGTAAAATGACAACTTATCGGCCTAGCAAGGATGATTAGTCCAAAGGGCATCAAGCATGCCACATCACCAAGAGGCTAAAGATGGGTATAATGGGAAGTCCACACTCAATGTTGATTTGTTCTTTAGCAAGTTGGTGACTGTTCATCAAACTGTCGAATCAATGACAACAATGGCTAAATGACACATGTCTATTTTTGACAAGGGGAAGACACTTGGTTCAACCACACTGGCATGAAGTTCTAATTGTGCTACATGTCATCCTGACAAAAGGGTAAAATGAAACCTTATCAAGCTTCGATACCTTGCAAAATCAGATCAAATTAAGGAAGCTTAAAGTGAGCAGACAGGTAAAATAGGCATGCTTGGAGACATGGTAGCTCCAGGTTGAGTCGGCCAAGGGTAAATGATTGCAAAACTTAACTATGAAAGCGGTTTATGTTGTCTCAATCCTCTTTAGCGCCCAACACAAACTAGCTCCAAGTTTACGTTAGGAAACATCTATTTACCGTAGGTAAACAGGTTTCTCTTACTTACGTAAAACCAACTATTTGACTCACTCAAACAGTCAAAAAAGTCTATAAAATCTTTAAATTAGAGCTTCGTACTCTCAAATGTTATCAAGCCTACTTATTGAGAGGAGAGCGACATGAGAGTCCAATTCCATTGTATTGCCAGAATCCATGTATATTGGAAAGAGGTCGTTATAAGAGTTGTCACGGCAAAAACTATGACGGTAAACTACCTCTGTGCAATGTACCATTATACTCGATTTGATTAGGACTAGGAGTAAATTAGATAGGAGTAGTTATAACTTAAATAGCACTAAAGAAAGAACTCTGAGGATCTTCCCAAGTCCTCGTAGATGGTTTGGAAGAAGTTAGAACAGACACGCTACCCCCCCCCCCCCCAAAACACCATTGCTTTAAATTATTTGGAATTTGTAATATCCGTAAAACTACCCAAAGGCACATGCCAAGCAATTTACAAGCAAACACTTTTTACACACTCGGTGGGACACATTTATTCTATTTGCTGAAAAATAGTATTTATCCTATTGAAAAGACTATAACTTCCATGTCCTAAAAACCTAAAAGGGCCGGCACCTCAAACACAAGGGGCCATCTGAGAGGGAGGAAGATCGGTTGAACCCTTTTTGGGATCAAGGGGAGAATTCTTTGGCAAGGAGATTTTGAGCGATAAACACATCAAGAGGATGATGGAAATGTTTTAGAACATGGAAAGGAGTATGTCTAAAAGCACAACCATTTTTAAAGACTTTCTAAACTGGGTTACAAATTTTTAATAGTGGAAACACTGAACTCAAGTCTAGAGATTACTATGTAGATCCTACTAGCTCCTTGAGCTCGCACACCTTGGAGTCCTTCTCCGGCTGAGGAATTGGTTCCTGCTCCTTGGTCCTCCCCCTCAAGAAGATTGGCACCGTCCATAGAGGGAACGTGATACCCTCAGTCACGCCAGCCTCTTTCTTGCCCCTCTCATTATTCTCTTAGGGCCCACTGTTCTTTTGTATCTTTTTCAACCACTCCGAGGACAAGGGATGCACCAGGTCTTCCTTAGGAACGCCTTATAGGTACGAGGGTCGATTGGCCATCACAGGGAGGACATCGAGATCCCCAAAACAGACTCTCTTTAAAGCTCTTATCGAGCTCCGCTGTGTGGTACATGTCACACCCCAAAATGGAAGCTCTGATTGTAATCAAAGTTCCTTTAATACGGCTATAGTTCTAGTAACATCGGTTAGAAATAGAGCAACTAATTCTTTAAAACAAAATATCTCCATAAAAAAAAACAATCAAGGACAATTTATTATCTTAATAATACCCTACAAAACAATTTACTAAATGCAATGGGTAAAACAAAAAAAATGCAAAGTCAATTCAATCAAATTGCGCACATCGGGTTAAAGTTCTCAAAATAAACTACAAAGTTTAATTAACTACAAAGAACTCTCAAAACTTCAATGTCGTCACAAGGATCCTTAGTCACTTCTTTGAACTGTGGCAAGGCAGACTAAAAGGGTAAGCTTGAATAGCTCAATAAGGTACCAAACTGACAAGATATCAAAGCAAAGTTAATGGAATCAAATTACAATACTCGATGGAAAATGGGCATACCAATTCTTCATATCAAATTATAGAAATAAAAATAATTAAGCATTTAAACCAAAACACATATATATAGTATACCGGGAATAGAGTTATCAAAGGCGTGCCTAGACGCAAGACGCACTCCAGGCGCCTCGCCTAGGGCTAGGCGCAGCCCCTTCAAAAAGGCGCAAGGCGACGATGGAGGCGCAAGGCGGCGATGGAGGCACAAAGAAAAGCCCAAAATTTTTAATTTTTGATTTTTTCGTCATGGCATTATCTCTACCGTTCATTATTTTTCATTCTTTATTTCGTAACATAATAAATCAATATCTAAACAAAAAAATATACTCGTATTTGTCTACAAGGTAAAGTGAAGGAGTATATTTTTCATTATTTTTCAAATCCCTAATCAATCGATAATTGTCGTATTGTTATTCATTGTGCTAGCGTCCCATCTTCAATTTTTAGTCCTTTTAAGTAAATATACTCCTTCACTTTACCTTGTAAACAAAGAAGATGAAATTGAGGAGGAATCTTTACCAGACTGGGAGCCTATGATTTCCCTTTGAGGAAACACATTCTTGCTTTAGCCTTCACTAATGATAAGGATGATAATGTCATATATAGTTAGCATCAACTACTTCTCATTACATCTGAAACTTTTTCTAGTGTTCAAAGTTTGTTAAATTACCATGTTATGAAAATTTTATGTGATTTTATTAGTTGAATGAATTAATGTCTATTTATTTTTATTTTGAGCCTCACTTTGAAAAGGCGCGCGCCTGTACTTCGAAAAGGCGCGCGCCTGCACCTTACGCCTTGTGCCTAGGCTTCAGGACCCTTTGCGCCTTAGGTGTGCCTACGCCCTTAATAACTATGACCAAGAATGTTAAACAGCATAAAAACACACGATGACAGGTCATAAGACCCAAATGCTGAACCAAACGTACAAACATCAAAGTGTGCTACTGGTAGCATGCTAAGCATCTATTGATCACCAACATATAAACAAATGTGTGTCCAAAGGACATTCTCAACATGAGAGTTGTTCAAACATAGTCAAAGCGCAGTAGCCTGACGAGAGGAAAGACGGACAAGGACATAAAAATAAATATCGTCTAATGCAAACATGGTACACAAGCAGGCTAAAATAATGAAATTAAACAAAGGCTTTAGCAGTTGGTATCTAGCATCAAATGTTTATGAAAATTTAAGAAGCTCTAAGTTGCCTTAATCCTTAAAAAAGGACAGAAGGAACACAAGTACAGCCAACAAGTATGGATTTGGATTAAATTGAATCATACTTAAAAAAAATGATTTTTTTTAAACAAACCAATGGTGACCTTAACAATTTCATATGAATGCCATGAAGGGACTTGCAAACTATCACCACCAAGAGAACGAAGTCCACATACTGTGATACCATACATTGCATCTAATAAATTGAAGACATAAGCACACTACCAGTCTAGAATATAACTGGAAACCCAGGAATCAAAGTCAATAAAACATCTGCCAACTTGAAGTTAAAAGCAAAAACACCATGATCGCTCCTCAATCAATTAGTTAGGATTGCTTCTCGAAAATTCCAAAAGAAACAAAATAATACCTGGGTAGATATAAAAATGGTTTTGCAAATAACCTGAAACACTTATGCGCATAATTGACATGGATATTTGAAAAGGTTCTTTTACATACTAAATAGATTTTTAAGGTTAAAATGAGTTATGAAATAAGGGTTCCAACGTGAGAATAATCCTAACAACAAAGATTACAGAAGCAACTGAAACTCAATTATCAATTTACAAAGTCATAAATTGCTTACTTGATTCAAGAAGAAGTGATACAAAGAGAATAGATTTAACTAAGGCAAATTCATTCAAGGTACAAACCCTTACCACAACAAAAATATGGAAAATCCTTACCTCGTACCAGCAATTGGCAAAAGATCAACCCCTTATGTTACGCCACACCATTTACACCAAAATTCCTAACCAAAACCAAGCCTTGGGGCCCGAATGAAGAGGAAAATAAAAAGGAACAAGAAGAAGAATGAGGGAGACGATTGGAAGAAGAAGAAGACCCAATTTAAATCAAACCTTAATTAGCAAATTACGCAATCACTCCCTCCCCTCTAACTTAAGCCACTTATTCAAAATGCACCAAAAATTTTCTAATATTACAAAAGGCCACAGACTTATTTATATATCTAAAAACACAACTTTTTCAAGCCAAAATTCACATTTCTTGAACTTCACCTAAAGCTTCTCCTCCCTCAAAATCTGTAGCACCATAGATAAAAGTTATTCATGTTCCTCCTTACCTTGGGAGTAAATCAGTATGTCATCAATAAAGACGATAACAAATTGGTCATAGTGTCCGTACCTTGTACAAAAATAGTATTGGATATGGCTTCCCTCTTAAACCTCAATTGGTGGTAGCTTGATCTCAAGTCAATTTTGAAGAAATACTCAGCTCCCAGAAGTCATCAATCCTTGGCAAAGGGTACTTATTACGAACTGTGATACGGTTTAACTCTTTATAATCGATGCACAATCTCACTGTTTAGTCTTTTTTCTATACAAATAAAATAGAAGCACCCCATAGAGAGACACTTGGGAGAACAAAGCCCTTCTCAAGCAATTCCTGAAGCTGCACTTTAAGCTGTTTGAGCTCGACATGAGCCATATGGTAGGGAGCTTTATAAATCACAGTAGCTCCTCGTACAAGATATATTACAAACTTGATTTCACAATTCGGAAGAAGAAAAGTATCAACAATGTGAGCTAAAAATCCCTAACACCCCTTCCTAAGCAAACGCTAGCTCGTAAGGCAAAAATAAGGCAAGGAGAGGTAGTGGGAGTAGAGCCCTTAAACCTAAACCTAGATTGACCCAAAATTTGGAAGTGTACGTCTTTGGTATAACAATCCAATGAGGCATGAAAAGAAGACAACCAGTCCATCCCAAGAATAACGTCAAAATCTAGAATGTCCATCGCTAGAAGGTCAGTAGGTAACTCTCTACCTTCAATATGCACCAAACAAAACTTAGACACTGTAGATGCCAAAATAGATTTCCCCACCAGAGTATCAATCATCAAATCAAATTTTAAGTGTCGCGGTTCTAAACCCAACTTACATGTAAGAAAAGATGTTAAAAAAGAATGTCTAGATCCAAGGTCTAATAATGCATGAAATGAATAAGGATCGATCTGAATTGTACTTGACACCACGTTATTGGAAGCTGTGGCTCTCTGGCAGGCAGAGCATAAGCACGACCTTGCACTCTAGGCCCTTGATCCCCCATAGATGGCTTAGCCCTACCCTGAGCTTGAGTGTTATAAGTCTTCTCCTCATGTCTCTCCTTTTTTGGATAAGGGCACTTCATAGCATAATGTCCCACCTTCTAGCAGTTAAAGCAAGAGTTTTTCAAACGATGGCATGGCTTTTCCCCATGATCCTTGCTGCATGTATCAAAAACCTTTGAAACCCTCCGAGTTGATTAGATGCCTTTTTATAAAGTTGATTTCTTCTTATTCTAATGACTACCCTTGCTTTTGTCTGAAGTTTCTGCATGGCCTCTCTTGTGCCTCTGTTCTTCCTTCTCTTTCTGAAACTCTTCGTAATCTGTTTCTAAAATCGCAACTCGTTCAACCACCTTGGCATAAGTCAAAAGCTTCACAGCCAACAACCCTTTTTAATACCGACTCTAATCCTTTCTTAAGCCTTCTTGCCGTATGATTCTCAGTGTCAACCAGATGAGGGGCATATCTAGACAATGAGGTGAACTTCACCTCATATTGTGCCATTGCCATATCGTTCGGTTCCAGCCTCAAGAATTCCTTTTCTTTCTGATCACTTACATTCTGAGGAAAGTATTTCTTGAAGAAAGTACTTTTGAATCGCTCCAAAATCATGAGATGAGTAGTGCTGATTCTCTTAGTGCACTTGACACCATTTTCTACCAATGGTCAGCTTTATCTTCCAACATAAAAATAGCATATGCCACCTTCTGTTCGTCACTGCTATTCCAAAGGTCAAACACCTTCACTTTTTGGTTCACCCATGCTTCAGCCTTCTCCGAATCAAGTTCCCCCTTAAAGTGGGCACTAGCCTTTTGAATTTCTCGACATCTCCAGTTTTAATGCCATCATTTTACCCTTGATTTTGATTTTTTGGTATCCCACTACCTCTGGCTATTAAGTTCGCCAAATCCTTGCACAATGGCATCAGCAACTTTATTAATCGCTCGTGAATCATGAAGAACGGTGGTGTCACGAGTAGTGCATTTAGGATGCATAGTAATCCGAACACGCCAAATGAATCCGTATAACCTACAAATGAACAAAGGATACACGCTAAAATAAAAACAAAATTGATGGTAAAAGAGACAAACCTAGTCATACTTTCAACTAATAACAATTCAAACCTAGGCTCACGAGTCCATAGAATCAGAAACCTAGGCTCTAATACTTACCTTGTCAAGCCCCCAAAATGGTTGTCGTGACTGTAATCAAAGTTCCTAAGATACGGCTATATTCCTAGTAACATTGGTTACAAATAGAGCAACTAATCATTTAAAACAAAATATCTCCATAAAACAACAATCTAAGATAATCCATTATCTTAATAATCCCTTACAAACAATTTACTAAACGCAGCGGGCTAAAACAAATTACATAAAGTCAATTCAATCTAATTACCCACATCAAGGTAAAGTTCTCAAAATAAACTACAAAGTTTAACTAACTACAAAGAACTCCCAAAACTCCAATGCCGTCACAAGGATCCCCGGTCACTTCATTAACCTGTGGCAAGGAACAAGGTAGAGTTAAAGGGTGAGCTCGAATAGCCCAGTAAGATACCGAACTGAATAGATATCAAAGCAACGTAATGGAATCGAACAACGATACTTGATGGAAATGGGCAGACCATATCCATATATGAAAAATACAGAACAAAACATAATTAAACATTTAACCCAAAAAATATATGTATAGTATACCGGGAACGCTACACTACAAAACACACGATGACTATGCTGGTCAAAAGACCCAAACATTGAAAAAAATGTACAAACATCAAATGTGTGCTACCGATAGCGTGCTAGGTGTCTATTGATTGCAAGCATATAAACAAACGTGTCCCAAATGACCCTCTCAAGATGAGAGTTGTTCAAACATAGTCAAAGTGCAAAAACATGACGAGAGGAAAGACAGACAATAACATAGAAATAAATGTAGTCTAGTGCAAACGAGATACACATCAGGCTGAAATAATGAAATTAAACAAAGGCTTTAGAAGTTTGGTTTCTAGACATCAAATGTTTATGAAAATGTAAGAAACTCTAAGCTGGCTTAATCCTTCGAAAAGGACAGAAGGAAGGCAAGTACAACCAACAAGTACGGATTTGGATCAAATAGAATCATCCTTAAAAGAATGATTTTTCAAACAAACAAGTGGTGACCTTAATTCAAATGAATAGCATGAACGGACTTGCAAACTGTCACCTTCAGGAGAATGAAGCCCACATACAATGATACCACGCATGGCCACTAATAAACTAAGGACATATACATAATGAGAAAGCCAAGCACGCTACCACTATGTAATATAACTTGAAACCTAGGAATCAAAGTCAATAAACACCTATTAAGTTCAGTTAAAAGCAAAAACACTATGATCACTTCTCAATCAATTAGTTAGGCTTGCTTCCTGAAAATTCCAAGAGAAACAAAATAGTACTTGGGTAGATATAAGAGTGATTTCGCAAATAACCTGAAACACTTATGGGCATAACTCGTGTGGATATTTTAAAGGGGTTCTTTTACATACTAAACATATTTGTAAGGTTGAAATGGGTTATGAAATAGGGGTTTCAACATGCGAATAATCCTAACAACAAAGATTACAAAAACAACTAAAACTCAAGTGTCGATTTACGAAATCGTAAACTGCTTACTTGATTCATAAAGGAGTGATACAAAGAATGGATTTAACCAAGGCAAATTCATTCAAGGCACAAAACCTTACCACAAAAAAAATGGGAAATCCTTACTTTATACAAGCAATTTGGCAAAGGCTCAACTCTGACTCTAGGCCACATGATTTGCACCAAAAGTCCCAACCAAAACCAAGCCTTGGGGCTAAAATTAAGAGGAAAATAGGAAGGAGCAGGAAGAAGAATGAGAGAGATTGCTGGAAGAAGAAGAAGAAGAAGATCCAATTTAAATTAATCCCTAATTGGCAAATTACGCAATCACCTACTGAACTTAAGCCATTAATTCAAAATGAACCAAAACTTTTCTAATATTATAAAAATGTCACTAACTTATGTATTTATCTATCTATCTATTTTAAGGTAATAACATACCATAAATAAAACTAGGGTATTAAAGTACATCTCCTTGTGAGGAGCGGCCAGAATCCTAACATCCACATCTTGGTGGTTCTGAGGAAGCACCCTATCTCCTAGGTAGAACTCATCTTGCGAGGTTACCACCAACAACATCTGGCACCAGGTGCGGGCTAGCACCTCAGTGTAGTCCTCGACTTTCCCCCACGATCGAGAAAGGGACTCCTGAAGCAAAAAGGAAAAAAAAAAATTGAGAAGCTAAGCATGTTTAAAAGAAGAATTACAAAACTTAAAAAATTGCTTATTGGACGCTCTCTCAACCCAATGAAGATGTCTCGGTGCACAAACTCTGAGACCCCAGCCCTCTTATCCCTAAAATTCTACCAAGTCATCACTGGTGTAGTCTTGCCACAATACGTATCCCCCAGGTGGGGAGAATCAGAACTGAGGACCTCAAAGGCCCAAATATGTGACAACACGCATCATATGCGAGAAATAGGTCTAAGACATGCATGTAATAATTAGAAAATAACCATAAAGCATAGACATACCTTTAGACATTGCAATATCCCATGGAGCTGAGGGATTGCCTTTGAGAAAGCACACTCATTGACTGATACAGATATGCAAGAGTGGGAGTACCTCAATCGTACTCCCCAAACTTCTTAATCGTCTCCAAAGCTTGAAGGTACCAAAGTTGAACCTAGTCGTCCCTATGCTAAATAGGTTCTCCCTTAGAGTGTATAGCAAAAATTCCCAAACAAATTGGTCAACCATCGCGGGCTCCACCCGCTCTGAGTTCATGTTCTCGTAGCGAGTGGAGGGTGCCCAATAGAATCAAACTTCCCTTTTTGTAAGATGGTACATGCCCAAGAGAATCACATGCCCAAGACACAGGCTTCACTCTAGCACAAACACCCGTGATGTTTGTGAAGTGGAACAGAGTGACCATAGCCTCCCCAAAGAACATATGAAAGGTGTGGGTGGAATCCCACCAATGCTCGCCAAGACACAAGAGGTATCTTTTGCTCTGGATTAATGCATGCAACCCATCCAAAAAAGGGGCAAAATAGTGACAATTATTTTATCCTTAACGGGTGCACGGATTTTTTCCCACCATTCTCTAACTAGGTTGGGGGAGCCCCCATAATACATATTTGTAGGGAGGGGCTGCAAAATTGCAAATCAAGGAAGAAAACTTAGAGAACCATCCAGTTCATGAGAGAATTGCATGAAAAACCTTGTATGTAGATCCTTCCTACTTTACATGGGCATGTTGTGTGTGGGAAGCAATGTGAAATGGTGTGTGTAGGAAGAAAATTTTGAGCAAAACTTAACTCTTCAACAAAGATAAGTTTGCTAAGGTATATCCATTGCTCTGAAATAAGCAAAGAACAGTCATTGAACTGATTCTTAGGCCAAAATCAGCTAATCTTCTCGATTTGGGATTCCCCTTCACGGACCTTGCTACTTCACACATACTAGTCCATGATTTAGCAAAATTGAGAGAAATAAAAGAGAGCTTGGTTCAATTTTGTAATATCCTTGATTTTAAAAAAATAGAAATTAATACACACACACATAAGAAAATTTTCATGGTTTTGGGGCAGCCAAATACAAACAAGGGAGAATGACACCTCAATTTTTCCAAGAGGTACAATGTGTGATGTGAATTTAAGTGGGAGTTGAGTTGGCATGAGAGAGTAATAAGGAATAGTTGTTTGAGGGGAAATAGAGGAGAATACAAAAGGAATTTCTGGAAAGTTTCAGCTGAGGAATTACATAGGGAAAGAGAAAGAAGTCGTAAGAAACAAAGGACAATTTTTTGAGGAATTGAAGAAGTTAGAGACTTTCAAAATCATGTAAAAATCAACTAGGCATGAAGGGGTATTAAAGGGGCAACTGTTCGAGGGAGAATTTAGGAGAATCCAAAGAGAATTTTATCAAGGCTTCAACTGAGAAGTTACAGAAGGAAGAGAAGAAAAGAATTTTCAAGAAACATAAGGTGTTTTCGTGGAGAATTGAAGAAGCTATAGGCCCTCAAAGTAAGGTAAAAAGTCAACTTTTTGTGTGTGCGTGTGTGTATGTGTGTTTTCTTGGTATTTTGTTGTGTGTTCTTGTGGGTAACTAAGGCTGAATTGGATATGTTTTGATTTAATTCCATGCTAGTTGTAATTGTGAGGTTGAATATGGGGAATTGGAATGGAATTAAAGTGTTGAGGGTGAAAGGTTTGGTGTGTGCAGTGTGTGCTGCTATTGTGGCAGTGGCTGTGCAAGCCATTGTATGTACCGGTGTGAGGATTTTTAAGGTGTGTTTTGGCATGAATTAAGAGGGTAAGGAGTGGAATCCAAATGTTGAATGTGTGTGTGTGTGTGTGTGTGTGAGACGAAGAGCAGAGGTTGTGCAAGTGTGTGTTTATAGCTATTCTGGGAGGGGGGGTTGTGCAGTGGTTGTATGTGTGCGTGACTACATGTAATGTATGGCTGTGAGGCAAAATTAGGGTGTGTTTATGTGTGTTGTGGGGTGTTTGAAGTGTGTGAGTGGAAAATGTGTGGAGTTAAGGTGGTAAGGGTATTCAAAATTGATTTTGGGAAGTGCATAATCAAATGAACATGTATGTGTGGCTGAGGTGTAAACTGTTTGTGTTTTGATCCATTAGAAGGTGATTAATGACTATTATTGTCGCTAAAAATCCTATTATTTTATTATTTTATTTTTGAAAAATAATTTTAAACTAGAATTTGGCCAAACACAAAAGAAAAATCCTTGTTGTTTTTAAAAGATCTACAATCTACGAATTTTTAAGATTTTTCTGAGTTTGCTAAGGTTGTCAAATATCTTTAAAATAGGGTTTTCAATTTTTTAAAATACCAAACCAGATTATTTTAATCTAAATGGCAACCTTATGTGGTTGAGACATCTCAGTATCTAAAATCTAATGGCATGTCAATACTGATTGCCATTTGTAAGATAATTGCTTCCTTAGCTCTCGATTTGGTTATCCGAATAGGATTTTCAAACGAAAATTTTACCAAATGACTTTTTTGTCCAAACTAGTTTTATATTGTTTCAAAAGTGTATTTTGAGTCATTTTTTTATGTTTATTGGTGCAAGAGTCTGCAGAGGGTGTTTATGTAATTTTACCTATGCCGGGGGTTAGTAATTTTTAGCACCCAGTGACGAGTTTTGTGGGAACTCATGATTAAGCAGCAAGAAGCATAACAAAAGAGAAATTATATTAAAATAGGTTTAAGAAGGATGGTAGTGCAGTTGATGCAATTTGTGGGCTAAGGCAAATCTGGTTAACAGACTAGCTGTTATAAGTTATGAACAGATATGCGGCTAGGGGTAAGGTTAGGTGTATGTTTATATCTTAGAACTATCTAACGAGAAAGATTTTATTTGAATAGGTAGTTCTATTCGTTGAGAAAGTCCGAAAGCGTCATCTACTGAGAAGCCAAACAAGTAAGATAGTGTGGTTCTAATATGCTATTCATTGTTTCTTTTAGTATACCATGTTGATGATATTATGTTGAACTCTTGCTGTTATGCTTGAACACCGATTGTTCTTATGACCCGACACTTCTTGTTGAGTATTGATGTTGAGGACTTAAGGTAGAATCGTTTACCTTAGTCCGTCCGAGATTAAAGCCTGATAAGTTGATGAGGACTTATGATCGAAATACTCTCTAAGTCTGTCCTTTTGATGAAAACTGTCTTTTTCAATCTACGCAAGACTGAGATGAACACCTCGTATAATCAATAAGTGGAGGGCCAGTGAAGTGAAGTAACTGGAGGTCACTGAAAAATAAAGTAAGTAACGAAAAGGATAAAGCACGCTAGAGCCAGTCGTGTCGTGTCAAGTCGAGCATGCATTGCAATTGATTTTAGTTGATGTTGCTAATTTTATTGTCTTGTTTTCTTATCATGATTCCTTGCTTTAGTATTTTCTTTTGCACTTTACTTGCATAGTCCATGAGTCTGTCTAAGTGGAAATGATGATGTTCTATTAGGTTTGAGCCACTCAGTCTGAACAAAGGTCATTATTAAGGTGATTGCTGATGTTTGTTCTTTGGTATTCTTAATTCATTGCCTTCGGTGAGAGTTCATATCGATTTTTCGGTATTTCTGAAAGTTTTGTGCATTGTACCCCTCATATTATTCTTACTGGGCAATTTGTACTCATTCCTTATCTGATGTGTTTTTTAGGTACTAAGTTCGAACGAGGAGACACGTCTGGTAAAGGAAAAAAGAAACTATACTGAAGTTCCGTGAGGAATGTATCGCCATGATGATGCGAATTTGGTGTAAATTTTAAGTTGCGCTAAGTTGTATAGTTTTCGTTACTGTACAACGTGTACTTTTAAAGAAAATATGTGTAAGGACGTGTTGTGACATTCCTTTATTATCTTAAAGTTGTAGTAGCTCTGTGTTGTATTAAAGGTTATGAATTTGACATGATCGACATCTCAGCTCCAGTAATGTCACTGAGGCTGGGGGTGTGGGGGTGTCACAAATTTGTAGGCTAAGGGTATGATTAGAGATAGATTACATGTTCTAAAAGTCTTAGAGAGAAGGAACTTGAGAGAGATTGGGTTGATTCAAATTAGAAGTGTTTGACAAAAAGCCTAAATTCGCCCAAGAGAGTTTTTATCTAGCATTGTTTGCGTGCATACTTGCATGTGCATGTTCATTGTCTTAGCATTGCGTGTTTCCCAACCCACAATCTTCAAATCTATTAGTTCATCCAACAGTTCTTTGTACGATGTAAGGTCATTGCAAGATTGTGCGTTTGTTGTCAATGGCAATAGTTTCCTTATATCAAGTAAATCGATATCTTCGAACGCAATGACCAATTATCTTCATGGCATTGTTGGCTTCAGCTTTAGGTGATATTTTCGAGATTTCCATATGCCTAAGTGACCAATCGCGTGGTGACGCATTGTTGGCTTCGGTTCTTAGGCATATGTTGGTGTTCCTAAGTGAGCAATCATTTGTACACATTATTGGCTCTGGCTCTTAGGATCGTTTTATTCTTACATCTAAGCGACAATTGTTTGTACACATTGTTGGCTCCGGTTCTTAGATGTAAGTCTAGTGTTCCTAACCAACCAACTGTTTGTACACGTTTGCTCCAGCTCTTAGGCTCATCCATTTTCTATATATTCAAGTGACCAACCATTTGTACATGATGTTGGCTTCAACTTTTGGGTATATTGCTATGTTCTTAAGTGACAAACCGCTTGTATACACTATTGGCTCCAGCTCTTAGATGTAAGTCAAGTGTGCCAAAGTGATGAACCGTTTAAATACGTTTTTGGTCCAACTCTTAGGCTCATCCTTTTTATATTTATCCAAGCGACTAACCATTTGTACACATTGTTGGCTCCTGTTCTTGGGTATATCGTTGTGTTCCTAAGCGACCAACCACCTGGTCACGCGTTGTTTCTTCGGATCACCATTTTTCTTGTGTTTAGACGACCAACCACTCGTACACATTGTTGGCTCCGACTTCTAAACTTGTTAGCATCATCTTATGTAATACCACAAACCTTAATATTACCTATCCATTTAATTTAAAACTTTTAGCGACAATTTTCATACGCAACATTTAGCATCAATTAGCACAACCAAATTTTATCATAAACCTGTAGCCACGTATTTCTAGGAACCATAAGTTATAATTTAACAATAGTAATTATAAGTGATATTAATTTAGGTCTTTAGTGACGATTAGCATGATCGAATTTAAGCGGCAACCTTTAGCGACATTCTTTTACTAAATAATAAGCAATTATGATAATTAAAAAGGATGAGTTGAAATTAAAAATTATCGGGGATTATTAGATAACTTAAGAAAGAACTTCAAGTCAACTCCTTACTTTTGGAAAAATTAAATTTAGGAAGAAAACAGGGGAGAGAAATCAGGAAGAAATGGGTACATTAACCCATTTGCGGTTACATTAGAGAAATGAACCCATCTCTCGTTTATGGTTACAAGTCAAAGAAAGAGAAAGGCAAAAATAGAGAATAAAGTGGTAAAAATAGGGATATATGTTTATATCAGAATTATCAGTTACAGAAAGAGAAACAATGAAATAGATAGAGATAAGCAAAAGATAGAGAGAGAGCGTGAGTGAGAGAGAGAGGAGTGAAATTTGGGTAATTTGATATGGCACACTTAACAAAAATTAGGAAGTAGAAGAAGAGCAAAGAAGATTGTACAGAAGAAGAGAGAAAGAAAGAGAGGGGGTGATCGAAGCTCCGCCGTCAGAATCTGGCGAGTTGGGTTTTGATTTTGGTAAGGGTCGATCTTTTCTTCCTTTATCATTTACAGATTTTAGTGTGTGTATAGAGAAGGGTCATGAATTTTTTTTTCTGCTATGAGGGAGATGAAAATCATTGTGTGTGTTTTTCAGTGTGCCGTGAAAGTCTGTAGCAGAGTGTAAGAGGGGAATGGGTGTAGCTGTAAAACAAATTGGGTGAAGGGGGTGTTGTTGTGTGTACGGGTGTGTTGTGTAAGTGTTGTGTGTGTATGTAAATGTGTAAGCAGCAAGAATGAGGGGCTACCATGGTTGGGTGCATGTGTGTGTTTTAAACAAGAAGAAGCCACTGCCATGAGGCAGTGGCTGTGTTGTGATTATGGATTTTTGTGAATAATATGCCTTGGAGGTGTAGAGCATATATGTGGGTTATGTGATAACTTTTTAAAGGTGTGTTGCTTAAGAGGTTATGCATGTATAAAATGGGTGAGAGTGTGAGTGCAATGCGAGTGTACGCGCGCGCACGCATGTGTGTTTTGAATGTGTGTATTGTGTGTATGAATGTGAAGATTTAGTGTGTTATTGGAGTGAATTGTAATTTGCTATGGTTGAAAGTGAAGCTTCGTTAACAGTAGCTGTGTGTTCTGGGTTTGGACAGAAGAGAATAAGAGGGTGGTTAAACAGTGCTGGGTTTATGCAGTGGAGTGGTACATTATGCTTGCATAGTTATACCACATGATTGCTGGGTATCCTACAATGATTGAAATATGTGGAAACTTTACTGGAAGGATCTTCGGACAATAATAGAATTATTTTTAAATTTTCATTTTTTTCTAATATGGTTTGTTATTTTTAATATTTTTTTGGCAAATTGAGTTATTTTAAAATTTCTTTGAAGTCCTTAAAATTTTTATTAAATTGTAAAAAAAATTACACTAATATTTTTATAATATAAAAGAGACTCAGTTTTAGTTTCATAATTTTTAGAGTTGATTTGGTACTAAATCTGTATCCCATTTGAGTTAACTAAACAGATGATTTTAAAATAATTTTGATGCTTCTTCATTTTTTATTTAATATATATATGTGTGTGTGTGTGTGTGTGTGTGTGTGGAGTTTATCCGTTGATTGCGCGGGCAAATGGGACTAAGTTGCCTGTGCGATCTGGCATAGATGGTCCAGATCGTTTAAAATAAATAAATAAACCTTCCACTACATAGTGTATCGAAAAGTTTATTTTACCAAAATGCCCTCATCCAAGTCGTCCCCTACACTATGTAGCGGACGACTTTTTGACCCTGACAACTGTCAGTCAAAAAGTTATATAGTGGATGACTTTTGGCTGACAAGTGTCACATCATGTCCTCCTCACGACTGTTATTTTGTCCTTATCCACATCGTCCGCTACATTATTTAGCGGACGGTCTACACACACACACACACACAAAAACCTTAATTTCTTCTCCCTTTTTTCTTCCCAATCTTTCCAGCGGCGTTGACAAGCAGATTTACGCAATTTCTTCCCAAGAATTTCCTTAATCGTCTAATCAATCACGTAAGTTCACAAACCAATCATTTATCTGTTTATAATCTAGAGTTTGTGCTGAGTATTGCGTATTATGCATGGTTTTGATTATGTATTGAGCATGTGCCAGTGTTGGTAATACACACACACATATTGAGTAGGTGCTAGCGTTGTATGTATCATGCATGTGCTAGCGATGTTTTTCCATAATTTCAGTTGTGAAAAATGGACTTTAACCTTGGACTAGAAGATCCCTCTGTATTATATGACCAAGAAAATCATATTAGTACATCTATCTGAAATGGACAAGTATGATACTTACTTTTTTGTTTATTTTCTTATTCTCTCAAATATTGTATACCGTTTACTTTGCTTAAATTGTATTTATTAATTGGTAGGAAAGAACACCCCTCATCACAGTAGAAGTATCCAAACAATTCGAAAACTGGCAATTGAACAAATTCCAGAAATTTTTTTGCATGGAATTGGATTTGGGGTTTTTACGCATGGGAATATCTTTCAACAAATTGACTAGAACTTAATAGATGGCCTTGTTGAAAGGTGGAGAAGTGAAACGAATACATTTTACTTCTTTCTTGGATAAATGACAATAATCTTAGAAGATGTAGGGTTCATCTTAGGGCTACCAGTGACAGGCGGCCGGTAATTGTTCCTCCGTTGAAAGTATCAAATAAGAGAGCTACTAGGGACTTCTTTACTTCGATACCCGAGAGTGAAGTTAGCACTGGTGGGATAAAGTTGAGGTGGTTGCTAGATACCTACAAGGTTCTGCTGAAAAGATACATGGAGGAGATGCTTGTGCTGTACACAAAGACCTTCCTGCCGTGGGTGATGAGGGAAATTCTATTCCCAACGGAGACATCAAAGAATACAGTTCAAACCAAATATTCAGCGTTGCTGGGTAACCTGCAAGCAGTTGGGGAGTATGCCTGGGGTGCAGCAACTCTTGCATATTTGTATCGAGCATTGCACAACGCAAGGAGGCCCAACTCCAAAGCTATATGTGTATTTCTCTCATTGTTGTAGGTATATCATATAACACTTTGTAATTACATTTTTGATATTTTTTATTAGTCGATGCACAATAAATTTTGACGACACGACCCTAATTTGTCTTTGTTCTCAGGTGTGGTCGTATGAACACGTTACTACAGGCGCACCCAACCATAAGGAGGGAACGGATAATGCGTGGCCTCGGTTGTGCGCTTGGGAGTATAGCCAGAAGGAGAGCCATTACCCGAGGAGAGATGATCCCCATCACAACATTTCATTCTATCGGGGGGAGTTCGACTCGCTATCTCTGGAACAAATGTGTTGGCGGCGATACAAACATTTAAAGTGACGAGTGGCAGAGTTGTTTGTCTTCACGCTCTCCAAGTTACAACGCACACCACTGATCCACTTTAAGATTGCAGAGTGACAACTACCAGATCGCAAAATGCATTATTTTGAGTGCCTGTAGGGGTTGCCAGCCAATGCCTTAGATATGAGGTTTAACAGGAACCCACCGGGTGTCCCACAGTTTAGAAAGGTGAATGCATACAAAATATGCGTCGACAAAATTGAACTTTGGGGTTCTTGGTAAGACACACTGGCGGCCGTTGTGTCGGAGCCTAACCCCGTGAACAACATTGAGTAGTACAATGACTGGTACTACCGTATCACTCAGAAAAGAATAGCCCCAATAAGGTTTGAAAGAGAGCAGAAGTACCACCCTAGGAGTTAGATCGATGAGCGATGGGCATATGAGCTCGTAAGTTGTCCAACCAATGCTTTTAATTAAATTTAATGTTTCTTATTTTACATTCAATCCTGTTTGTGTTTGAAGTTAATTATTATCTCTTTGGTTGTAGGTTAATGCCTCGCTCACGTTATTGAAGAAGTTGAGTGAGCGGAAGGAAGTGGTGGATGCTATGGGAGCGAAACTTTGCACCCAGGCTGATGCATTGGCATTTGGCTGTGGGGATTTTTTGTGCTGTTATACTGGACAACCGATGCCTGAGAATGGATCATCTAGGGTGGCAGCCTGCCCATGTAAGCGAGGGATACAATGATATCTCAAGATAGACTTCAGGGGTGAGCGAGGGAGTTGGTGGTACCTCCATAACTGGGATAAGTGGTGCTCGGGGGCCATCATCGGATACGGGAATGACTCATTTGGATGAGTTCAGTGCCCCCTCATTTGCTTTGCTTAGGGACTCAGAAGTTACACCCATCTCTTGAAGTCAAGCCACACAAGACTTCGACTTCGCAAACTTTAATCTCTCCAAGCCACTGACACTCATTTCGCGAGTGGGACCTTATCCCCCTGTAGACCCCCTCACAAAAGACAATATCCCCCTGTCGACCCCCCCAGAGGATAATATCTCCTTGTCGACCCCCCTGGAGGGTAATATCTCCTGATCGATCCCCCCAGATGGAAAAATATCCCCCGGTCAACCCCTCCCCCATGTGCCCAAATGACAATATCCCCCGGTCAACAACCCGTTATTCCCACTTATCCCAAAGAGCATCTGTTGAAGCCTCTAAAGCCGGCAAAAAGTGACCGAATTTGCCAACATTACTTTAGTGGGCCCCCCAACTACGAGCGAAAAGTGGTGTGAACTGCCTGAATAATATGGATTACAATATCTCATGGGATGGAATGTCCACCCTAGCTCCGGGGGCTTGGTTGGAAGACATTGTGATCACTGCCTATGCCAAACTTTTGATGAGTCGGGGTTCGGATAGGGGGAATGCTCATCCCCACATTTTTTTGTTAGAAGCGATTTTTCGTGGCATGGTCATCGGAGAATGGAACCACTAGACAACCGTGAGGGGGAGGAAAAGCTTGATCCAATGACGGCAGTCTAGTGCGCTCATTGCATTTCTTAATAATAGGGATAGTCCGGTGAGCGCCCTTGATGTAGACGTCTTCCTATTACCATTATGCGTAATAGGAACCACCGGTACTTGGTTTGCTTTGAACCAAAAAATATGGTCATAACAATCCTCGACAGTCTCCATGAAGATGCCAGAGAGATGCCTGTGAAGTAACTTTTTAAAGCCCAATTAGATGCTATGGTAATCTTGCGATTATTGCTTTTTGCTTATTGTAATTGTAAACTCGTAGCTGATGCTGATTTTTATTTCTCCACGGGATCTGTTTTGTGCCAAGGTCCAGACTCTTTATGGAATAAAAGTACCGGGGAAGCCGAAGCTCGAAGTTTGATTGAAGAGACAGAGGCCCAAACAAGTTAATCATTCGGACTGCGGCGTCTTTCTCTCCATGTAAATGGACTACATTTGTTGGGATGAGAGCCTTAAGATGGCCGTCTAGAGCGAAGCAGATGTAGAAAAATTTAGATATAGGATAGCTTGGCAAATTCATAGCGGCCGGCCTAAAGCAGTTAGGAATATTGTAAATCCAGAATAGGTTGGGAACATAAGCCCCATGTGTGTGGTGTGCGCGAAGGGGTAACCCGAGCGGGCGCCGCACGCATATTCACAAGTTCGCACTTAGAAGAATATGTGATGTTTGTTGGTTTTAGAGTTGCTGACATCGTCAAACCTGCTACATCGTTTGTTACACTATGTAGCAGACGGTGTAACAGAATAAGGGCAAAAAACCACACCACAACATTTTCTTACCATCATCAAACCTGTCTCAACAAACAAAAGGGCAAAAAATCACAACACACAAAAAAAACATGTCTCAAGAAAGAGATCAAATGTTTCAAAATAAAAATGCTATGTCATAAAAATAATCGTTTACAATGTCATTGGCCCTCAACTTGAGCCGGATTCTCCTCACGGGCTGACAAGAGATGAGCTTGAGAAGGGTATTCAAGACGTTATGAGTATTATCAAAAAGAAAAGAAGGTCCGAAGAAATGAATAATAAACGGATGGCGCTAAGTCCAAACAATTCTTACATAGAATTAAGTTTCAACTTTCAGAGTTATCATCCTCTTAACATAGATGCTTAGTAGATACTGGAGCATCCTATTGCCTGGCATGATTAGGAATTTTACCCTCTGAAAAATGGATCAAAACAGATCAATTCATGAGCATGCGAATGACAAATGGTGATGAGTTTGAGCTAGAATATGAAGCATATCATATTCCGGTCATAATAAATGAAAAACAATTCATTATAGAGCGATTAATCCAATTCGATGACTTAGCGATTTTCTAATAGAAAATGCTTTCCTCAAATAAGCTAAAAATTGATCATTTATTCAGGAAGAGTTTCATATTGAAACACAACGTCAAAATATTCCATTGTTAAAATATGTTGCTCAAAAATATAAATTTGGTTTTCGTCCAGAAAAATTAGGAGAAATCCAAAAACATATCCAGAGTGAGTCTCTCTACGCAGCCCAACATGGTGAAGAGAAAAAAAAGACTCATGGAAAAGGTTACTTGAAGAAGAAGTTACCAAGAAAGAATTACTCAACGAAGAAGTAATCAAAGAAAATGACAGTTGGGTTCAAGAAATAAACCAACATTATCAATGCAAACAAGGAAAGGAAATTTCTAGTCTTGATAGCATAAAAAACATGTTAGAAAATAATTTTAGTGAAGACCCGCTAAAATTATGGAAAAAGGATAAACCTTGGGCGACATTGACCCTCAAGGATAAAGATTATGTGGTTAACGTAAAACCAATGCAACATAATTTTGAAATGGTTCAAGAATTTGAACGATAGATTCCTGAAATGTTAAAACAAGGGTTAATAAGACCCAGTGAGAGTCTTCGTTCAAGTCCAGCTATGGTAAAAAATCATGCAAAACAGGCTAGAGGAAAAGTTAGATTAGTTATAGACTATAGAACTTTGAACACAGCAACTGTCAAAGATGACTATAAAATTCCAAAAAATGATATGCTGATAAACAAAATCCATCTAACCAACTTTTTCTTGAAGTTTGACTTAAAAAGCGGATATTGGCAAATCAAAATGGAAGAATCATCAATTCCATTAATTGCCTTTAGTGCACCACAAGGGCACTATGAATGGACAGTGTTACCATTCGGATAAAAAAATGTTCCACCTTTATTCCAAAGAAGAATGGACAACATTTTTAGAAATCACAGAGATTACTGTGTAGTATACATAGATGAGATATTAGTATTCTTAAAAAGTAGAGAAGAACATAGAAATCATCTAAAGAAGACACAGAAATTCATTGACCATGGATTAGTACTATCACAAAAGAAATGTGAATGGAAACAAACTACCATTAACTTTTTGGGATTGAGAATATAAGACAATAGAAAAATTTTCTTTCAAGATCACATAGCTAAAAAAAAGTAAGCTATTTCCAGAACAAATCAATGATGTAAAGTAACTTCAATGATTTATTGAGTTGTTAAATCACGTCTTAAGCAAAAATCTTAAAAAAGGAAAATGGAGATGAAGATACCCAAAATGTTCTATAGATGAAAGGTCAGGTTCAAACCCTACCAAAATTAAGCTTGCCCATACAAGGAGACAAGTTAGTTCAAGAAACTAACGCTTCTGAAAATTCTTAGGGTGCAGTATTAAAAGCAATACCCCCTGATCAAGCTGAAGAACGACAGCTGTGTGGAAACTGGAGTCGAAAATTTAAAGATGCAGAAACTCGGTATCACATATACAAAAAAATTGTTTTTAGCTATACAACGTGGCATAAAATCTTTTTACAGATTTCTAGTTTCAGAACACTTTCTTATCAGAATAGATAATAGGTGATTTAAAGCTTTTCTAAAAAGAGGCCTAAGATATGTTAGTCAAACAAAACTTTATCAATGGTAACAATGATTTAGTTATTATACTTTTGATGTAGAATACATCGCATCAGCCAAAAATGCACTTACAGTAGCCTAACCATGGAATTATGCTTTATGATGCAGGGAGTTGTTACCCCAAAAAAGACTACTCAAAAGGCCTTAAAAGAATGGTGTGAAGCAGGAGATCATGAAGTCGATCTACTAGGAGAACCATTAGGAAAACTTGACTATTACGTCATTTACCCTAAAAAGAAAGAGGAAAATTCTTTGTCACTCACAAATCCTCCCCCAGTAGCGGAAGAAGATGGTTGGGACTACCAACCCAAAAATTCTAAAACACAAAAATACAAAACTAAGCATTCAAAACCAATGCAAAAGTTTTGGAATAAAGAGAGTAAGGATGAAACCTCAACAGCAAGGCAACCTAAACAAGTGGGCAAGAAAATAAAAAATTACTATCCTAACAACAAGGATTTAAAAAGAAAAGTGGCAACTGATGAAGATGAAAAATCTTCAAAGCAAAAATGCTACCATAACACAAACTAATGAAAATAAAACAAAATTGTTTTATGATCCAAGGTTATGTGAAGAGAGCAAAATTTCTTTGGAAATGTCTGGCACTATCTGAGGGAAAATTATCAAAAAGAATTACGAAGAACCCTCAGTCAAATAACCGATTATGTTAAGCACTTAGAAAAAAGGTTTATATAAATGATGAGGAAGGAATGATTGTCTTACAAGAAAAAGAAGAAAGAATCTGATTGCTAGAAAAACTAGAATCACTGCTCCCATCTGATATCGCTACTACGATAAAAGAACTAGCCAGGAAGGAAAATGAACATGAAGAGATTCTTTGTAACCCAGAAGTACACGAATTCCTGAATTAGGATTATGGATGGCCAAGCTTCACACTATCATCAAGAAAAATTAATCTTAAATGCATTAAACATGGACTAATAGACACAATCAAAATAGACCGAGGTGATTGGCAACTCATCAATGATCTCTCAGCTATAGTTTGATATGCTTTTGGAGTTTTGGGATACAATCAATAGATTATCACAGTCCAGATATATTTAACCTTAGCCGAAAGAAGCGAAACCAAGTTCTATCAGCCATACCAGATTTAGTTCATGTATTAGTTAGCTAATAAAGGGTTAATGGCCACACAAGAATGGACTATGAGACGCATATAATGCGTAAAAAGACAAGCTTGATAGAATCAGTATTGTCCATGAATTTCTAGAAAAGATGTACTTACCTTTCCTCAATAAGCATGTTTCTGTGATGGACGAAAAACAGTAATCCTGAAGGGATGTAGAGCAGCATCTGTATAGCCCTCCAAACAAGGTCAAGATCAAGTAAAAAAACTCTATGACCAGTTCAACAGTCAATGACAAGAAGAACCAGATCTGCCTAGCCAAAATTTTGAGCCATTCAAGAGGATTTGAAGCCAAAGGATAAACATGATTGAAATAGACATAATAGCCAGCGAAAAATGACAAGGCCAAGTGGGAAGGAGAATAAAGTTGTCTGCCATAATAAAAAAAAGAAAATGACCCTACATAAAATAATAGAGGATTTTTACTGTTAAATAATACTATTTACCTGATTCTTTCATCTACAACTTTCAAACTAATATCCTGGAAGCTTGAGAGTGTTTGATTATAGCATTAGCCAATTTTGAGGAACGAAAGGAGGTGAGCTATGTGGCCACTTGGTGAAAGCTTAGATAGTGGAAAGCAACACAAGAAGCGAGGCGGGCGTACATTCAAGGACCAAGATCATCGTCTCTGTAAGTAACGCTATATCCTAAACAACCTTGTATTTTTATTTTGTATACAAAGTATTAGGGTGCAGAAATTTATATTTTTCTAAAGTTTTTGGATCAGATTGTAAATATATTAAAGTATTAGGGTTATCTAGTACTATTTAAGAAAGAGATTTAATTGGGACCATCCATAAATCACGGATAAACGGTCAGATCAAGTTAGTAAGAAAACTAATTTGTCTGCGCGGCCAGTGGATATATATATATATATATATATATATATATATATATATATATATATATATATATATGATCCATTGATAGCGCTAGCAAAATGGAGTATTTGCTAGCGCGATCTGGGCCGTCCGTCCTGAAAGATGGACGGTCCAGATCGCGCCTTTTTCGAAAACTATCAGTCGTCCGCGACATTATATCGCGGACGAATTTTTTTACCTTTTTGCCCCTCCACCCGTCCGCTACATTGTATCGCGGACGACTGACAGGCCCTGACGCATGTCAAAAAAAAGTAATCCGCGACACAATATTGCGGACGACATTTTTTACCTTTTTGCCCCTCCATGCCGTCCGCGACATAGTATCGCGGACGAATGACAGGCCCACACATGTGTGGTATGACTTTTCTGTGTCATTAATGTGTCCGCAAGGGAGGGAAAAAGAGAAGACTAGTCCGCTACATAATGTAGCGGACTAGTCTTCTTTTTTTCCCTCCCTTCTCTCATTCTGACTTCTTCTTTTTCTCTCTCTTCTTACTTTGATCCTGATGAACAAATCTTCATGAAGTTCGTTGGCAACAGATTGCCATTGGTAAAAAAGACTCCAAAACGAGCACACTTAATTAGCACTTCCACCTGCAGGCTGGAACCATTCATGAAATTGGCTAGCAACAGATTGTCATTTTGTTCTAGGGTCTTCAACCTCCTCCATTTCTATCACCCTTCCACCGTCTTGAAGGAGCTCATCCAGAAGAGAGAAGATAAGAGATGAGGGGGAAAGAGAAAATAAAAGTTGGTTGTCTTTTTTCAAGAGCTCTGACAACACAGATGTCTCTTTTCGAGAAAGTAAAATAGTCCGCTACATAATGTAGCGGACGGTATTTTTGTTAAAAAAACGTCCGCTACATTATGTAGCGGACGAACTTAAAAAAAATGTAAAAGAAGATTTGGACCGTCCGCGATACAATGTAGCGGACGGGTGGAGGGGCAAAAAGGTAAAAAAATCCGTCCGCGACATAGTGTCGCGGACGACTGACAGTTTTCGAAAAAGGCGCGATCTGGACCGTCCATCTTTCAGGATGGACGGCCCAGATCACGCTAGCAAATACTCCATTTTGCTAGCGCTATCAATGGATCAGCTCCCATATATATATATATATATATATATATATATATACTAAGGCAGAATCTGTTAATACACAGATTACTATAAACAATACAAACAGTTTAAAGCTTTATTAATAAGCAAATATGAATTTTGCATTAGAACAGACTGTGATTATATATATTAAAGCTATTTTAAAATTTATGGGACTTTGATTTGAGATAGAAATTTTAATAGTTATTTTTGGGCTTTTTTGGTATTCAAAGAAATTATTTTAAATAAAAAATATTTCAAAATTCAAAAAAAAAATATTTTAAGTTTTCATAATGTTTTAAGCTATAAAGTTTTTTTATTAAATATTATTATGAATTTGGAATATTGTTATGCATTAAGGAGTGTGGGGGATTCCAGTTAAGTTGGCTGCGTGTGGGACCCGCTTTGAGTGGCGTGATTTTGAGGTTTGAAGCAAGCATTGCTTGGGTAGTTAATATTAGCTTATTAGTTCAATAGTATAGATTGTGTTCTAATAAATAATTTGCCAATTTAGGTTAATTCAAGGATTGTTATTGGGGTCGTTTAGCTTCGCTTAGCTTGGATCAGGGTAAGAAATTTCATCTGAACCCTATTTCATTGCTCTAAATTCAAATATTTTATTATAATAATTTTACAAAATTATTGAATTTGACTTTATGATTGATATAAAATACTTTGAAATTGCCCAAGAATCCTAACTTGAAACTTAAAGTGATCGTTTGAAATTCATTATGATTCTCATATGTTTTATTGATTCGATTATCATAAAACATTTTGAATTATATTTATTTTCACTGAATATTGACATGAGTTAGTAAATATGAGGAGTTATAGGGATGGTGTGTATTATTGGCATTATAAGGATGGTCTGTTTGGTTTGGGTTGAAACTAGTACTTAACTGGACTAGTTAGTATACATATGCATATGTAACGTGTATCAAGCACTGCCGTGGTGGCTTTGCTATAGCATATTGTTCATGTTCAATGTTATCTACTTTTCTCTATTGTACCTGAAATGTTTCAAAATGACTATTGATTTGAGAGATTGAGTTGATACTCGTCCCTATTTCTATATCGTAACGCTTGGCTTCATTTAAAAATCCTTTTAAAAAGTTGTTATTTGACTTAAATGTAAAATCATTCGAATCGTTTCGCTTTTAATCCTTGATCGACCTTACTGGGTTCTCAAAAGCTCACTCTCATTTGACTTCCTTTCCGCATATGATAACCAGTATTAGGTTGCCTGAGTATGGACTAGAACCGAGCGAGGGAAATTGATTTAAGTAGTATTGCTCATTAGAACCCCCTGCGTAGGTGAACTTCTCTAGCTCGTTAGATTTAAATTTAGTTTACCAATTATAACTGTACATTGAGGGTAATTCATTAATTGATGGTTTAGTTACTCTCACAGATTGGTAGTATTTATTTTGGTTGAGTTTGGGGGTATTACTGTCTTAGTGTATATGATCGACTAAGTGTATAACACTTCGAATTTTTGGGCTGTTACATCCTACCAAGATGACCAACCACTTGGTGAGGCATTGTTGGCTCCGGCTTCTAGGCATGACTTTTCTAATAACATTAATGACCAATAGTTGTTACTATTAGTTTCGGCTTCAAACTATATTCGTATCCCCTTCGAACTACGTTTGTTTGGTTCCTTTCTAAGGATACATAGGAAGCATATAAAGTTCGACCTCATATCTGTGTGAGTCATGGACATTTGTCCTTGAGTCATGTGATCTTTTTTCGTGTTTATACTACAAAAATTTGTTGTCCTTTTCTTTTTTCGGGGACATTCATCCGCAAGCGAGCTCCATTCACGGAGAGGCTCTATAGACACTCTATTTTTGTAGTCATAATAATTAGTGGGCTTTATTATTAATTAGAGTGCATTATTGAGTGTAGATTTAGTAATGGAACTTAATTAATTAATTTAATCCAATCTAGTTTAATAGTCTAAGTCTAACCCAACTGCATTGGTCCTCCAAGTCCATTTGTGTCAAATTCGGTCCAAGATCTAGATTATTCTAATTGGTGTAGTTTGTTTAGATAACCTGGGGAAATAATCTATGAATTATCCTTGATGTAGAGATCAAATCAATTTAGCTTTTAGTTAGGAAATGAATTATCCCGAATCTGGTACATCCCATTTATGATTTTAGAGATAATTACACAAAATAGGATCAGATAATGCCTCAAAATTCAAAAAATCATTTCTAATTTATGGGGTGAACCGGTTGGGTAGTTGACTTTTGTCAATATGCAAATTTATCGTTTTTTCTAACTTATCTCCAGCCTTATAGATTGGCATAGCCAATCTTATCAGCTTCTGCGACCCTGAGCACTATAAAAAGAACCGTTGGTCTTCATTTTTTGGGGTTTAGAAACTTATTTTCCTTAGAGCTTACATATCATTTCCCTGCGAAGTGATATTCTTGCTCTCCCAAGAATTCAAGCCATCCAAATTCACTTTCAAACATCTTTTCGTTCTTTGTATTAGAGATCACATGAAGAGCATCCCCGAGTCATCAAGACAAGCTACATCGAGAGTCTCTACTAACTTTTCTAGGTTAAAAAATCATATAGATTGTCTCCCCTCCGGGTAGTCATATTTCAATTCAAAAACAACGAAAAAGAGTCTTTTTACATGTCTTTGTCTAAAGTCTAAGTTTCAAATGTAGATTACAGTACCCTTTAGGACCCAGACTCGAACTACTATGGTTTTGATTCCGATTAATCCGATTGGATACGTAGGCAATTCGACATTTGATGTCGAGTTCAAGCCAAAAAAACATAAAAATAAATTTAGGGTTAATTTTGTCATGTTTTTCATATTACGTTATTTTAAGGCGAAAATTCAATTAAATGAAGTAGACAGAGGGTGAATAACACCTTCCCGTAGTGTAACTTAGTCGTCGAACTCCTTCTATTGGTTTCGATAGACTAGTCATCCTTTTAGACATCTTAGAGTCATTTTTAGGTTTTTTTTTGTAATTTTTCTCTAGTTAAATAAGATGGCAACTCCGAAACCAAATCGTTTTTAGAATATATTTCGAGGCGGTCCGCCACAATGGTGGTATAATACGGTTTTACGTTAATACTATGTTAGTCTTTTGTATTGACTTAGATGTCGTGTTGAAAATGGAGTCATTTTTGCCTTTAATTTTTTATATGAATAATTTGGGGGAAGCCAATGTAATATTGGGTATGGAAATTACTAGATCCACATACTCTTTTTTCTTTTGCACAATGTCATTGTATTAAGAAAATAATAAATAAATTTAAGGCCTAATTGCGCTCTGGACCCAGTGTATGTTAAGGATTACAACCAAAAACACAAATTTTACAACTTGACACCCAAGACCCCAACATCTATCATTTGTTGCAATCTCTGAAATTTACTAAAGTGGGAGTCACTTAATCCCGTAAGTAAAGTCCTAACCTAGGGGTATTTATGGATGAATTTAAACAAAGAAGAAGGTTCTTGGGCTACCATAATTTTGTGATAAGATGTTTACACTGCAATTTCAATTTTTGGCTTATTGGCTAAGTGTTGATTATGAAGATTAAAGATAGGTGCCGTTATTTTCAATGGAGTGACCCACCGGTTTGCAAGAGCAGTGGAGGTCATACGTGGACATTGGGAAGAATTCTAGGATTAGAAGCAAAAGTGTTAGCAATTCCTTGATTGGACAAGAGTTTATGGATTGCTTTGGGTCTCAATCAGCTGCTATTTCTTATGAAGTGGGTGATCTTTGGATAAATGGCTTTTAGGTAGAAATTAGGTTTAGAGCTAAGTGTGATCATTTGTAAAAATGTGTTGTAATGAGCAACACTGTCGTTAAAAATGTTGTCTTGTTGGAATGACCA